>VCJN01003136.1:0-95790 GCA_006384855.1 Tetraselmis striata
AGCGCGTCAATAACAGATATATAGCAAACCCCAAGCGGGTTGAGGCATCATGTAGAGTCAGGGTCCAGAGCTGCAGAGTGAGGGGATGAGGTCGGTGTGGGGGCGGCTGCATACCCGGAAGCAGTTGCCGACGTCCTCTGCCAACGGCTGCTGCGAGTGGGAGACGGCCCGGACGGCTGCACCAAGCAGCAGCAGCGCATCGGGGCGAGGCGCCACCATGCCGGCCTTGGCGCCCTCCGCCGGCTCAGACCACGACCAGGCCAGGCAGTCGTGCACCACCGACGGCTCTGACTCCAGCAGCTGTGCCAGCAGGCGCAGGGCGGCGTGAAGTAGGCGGCCAGCCGCAGCGGCGTCGTCGGGCCGGGAGGCCGGCTCCGATAGACAGCGGAGCGCCTGCTGCGCCAGTAGCACCAGCAGCATCTGGCCGGGGCACTGCCCTCCCACCGCACAACAGGCGCTGCCCGCTGCTGCCGCTCGCCTCTGGCCCCAGCAGTGAGGAGCCGGGCGCCAGTGCTGGGGGGCAGAGGCAGAATGGAGCCCTGGCGGACAGTGTAGAGAGGCAGGCACAGATCAGCCCATCAGCATAGAAAAGACTGCAATAACAAAACTATAACTGGCGCTGGACTGTGGGGCAGTCAACACAAGGCCATCATTCCCATCAACAGCAGCCTGGTGCGGAGTTGATGTTTGCTAATAACATGGCACATACATAAAAACATCGGGATCGGGTTGCGGCCGGTGATGATGGGCTGCACGGGACATGCCGAAGCAGACTCGCAGTAATTCAACCAGTCCCTCGTCAGACCGTGAGGCCCCCCTAACCTCGCAGGCCCAGCGAGCAGTTGAATCGGTGCTCAGGTCCCCCGTTTCATTCATGGCAGTCATTGCGAGAGTCATCGTCACTGATATAATGACGCAATATCAGAACTACTTGCAAACCCAAACCGTGGGAAACACTAGTTGAAAACAGCATTTCTGACTTCCACGCCGCTAATTGATGGCAACAGGAGACAAAGGGTCTAAACAGGGAAAGCCCTACGGGCGAGGGCGACAAGGTGTGAAGGATCTGAGCGGGGCGGCCATCAGGCTGTTGGCAGGGGGGAGGGGGGGGGGGGTGGCAGAGACATCCGAGGAGGGGCACCTGCACGCCTTGCGGCAAGGTGAAGAAGTCGCCGGGCAGTGCCAGAGGCTGCCTGGTAGTCACCAGCTCCCCGGAGCCGTCCTCGCGCCCGACAGAGGCAAAGACGGCTGCGCCGTCATGCAACACCGTCAGGCCGGGCAGCTCCTTGAGATAGATGTACGCGTGCACCGCGGCGGGCGCGCCCTGGGCCAGCCCCGAGAGCAGCGACAGCAGCGGGAGCGGCGCCGCGGGGAAGAGGCCGCGCGTTGCGTCCAGAAAGGACACCAGAGGCATGAGCAGCGCCCCGCTGGCGGCGCCCCGCTCGTCCTCCAGCTCCTCTGGGGATGCCGCCTCCCAGAAGGCGTCGCACAGCTCGGGCTGCCCGTCCATCAGCGCCGCCACCACCGCCACAAACGCCTCCAGCTCCGCAGCCGCGAGGGAGTGCGGCGAGACGCTGAAGGCCGCGACGGTGGCGGACAGCAGGTGGAGGATCACGGAGCGGTAGAGGCCGCTCAGCGCGTGGTCGCTGCCCACAACATCTCCCTGCCAGCGACAGGGGCCGCCTGTACGTCAGCACTAGTGTGGCGTCCAGCGCCGGGTGCCAGCAGGCATACGTCAGAAGATTGACCTCCGGCAACACCTCCGCCCCGCCCTGCCCAGCCCAGCAGCAGCACCTGGAGCATGGTGTACAGCGAGCCGAGGAATCCGTTGTTCCAGGACCAGGCTCCAAAGTTCCGAGCGTTGGCTAGGGCGTCGGGTGAGGTCTCCGCCTCGGTCTCTGAGCCATGCAGCACCTGCGGCCCCCATGGAAGACGGGACGATGGGGGAGAGGGAGGGAAGAGGTTCAGGCTGGATAGCGGAAAGCAGCTTCCATGGCTTCTATCAATGGGGGCAGTGCGGCTGCGTGGCCGCCGCAAAGGCAGCCCTCCGGCCAGCAGCAGTGCCAGCCCCCACCAACCGGACGGAGACTGGCAGACTACTGAGAGAGAGAGAGAGAGAGAGAGAGAGAGAGAGCGAGCGAGCTTACAGGGAGTTGTAGGTAACTAGAGGGCACCACCACCTTCCAAAGGGTAAGCAGCTAGAGCCCTATAACCTACCCTGGTGGCACGTCTCCAGGCAGACACTACGGAATACTATTTGAAACTCAGTCAAATGTCATGTCTGATGATGCGGCTAGCGATCATTGGCACAAGCACTGCAGGTGACAGCATATTGGCCGTATCAGTCAGCACATCCGCGGGGAATCCACCTCACTTTCTCATCGCTAGTATGTAACAACAGCATCACTACCCGGAGAGATACACTGTGCCCTCTCCCACATGCACAACGCCGCCCCAAAACGCATGGTTCACACCCCGCTTCACGCCAGTAAGATGTTGGGGTGTGTGTGAGTCTTGCTCCTCGAGGGCACCATGCCCTCAGGAGCAAGACTGTGCCAGCACATCCAACCGCATAATGGCAACGTTGTCATTCCCGATATCCTACTCAGCCTCTGTCCAGTCCCCCCACCTGGAAAGCCGCCCAGCCCATGAGCACCACCGGCGACGGCGCCTTGGCAGTCATCAGCGCCTCCGCGCCCGCCTCCACCTCCTGCAGGTCCGCGTCACCGGTGAGGTGGTGCGCCTCCTGCCCGGCCGCCAGCTGGTCCATCAGCCCCTCCAGGTCAAGCCCCTGCAGGGACACGCAGGGTAGAGCGAAAAACAACGGCTGAGCTCCCACTCCCGCTCATCATGCCGCCCGGCCTGGCGAGTGGGCTGGCATCAAGCTCAAGGGGCCAGGCTCAGGAACAGCAACGCGCGCTGCCTACATCTCTGAGCACCCATTACATACCGCACAGCACTGCCATGACCATCATTACCGATTACGTGGCTACGGGTGTCAACGCGTCGATATAAGGCCTCGAATTGGGCTTGCGTGCAGCCCCCAAGGAGCATGCCCTATCTATGGTTCCACTGCAGCTTTGTCTACATTTGACCTCAGGTAGGGCAGGCTCTCATCAGCAATGATGTTCTTATGTTCTTACTATCGCGTTTTTCCGGCACTGCGACGGCAAATGCCTACTCATACCGACAGCCCTCATGCATGAACATGATCAGAGCCATACCTGCAGCATCAGCAGCGTCGCCAGCTGTCTGGCGCGGTTCTGAAACACTGCCACCTGCATAGCCCACAGGTGGGAGGTTCAGAATGCAGGAACCGAAGTCGGAAGGGGGCAGGGTGTGTGTGTGTGTGTGGGGGGGGGGGGGGGGGGGGTAGCTGGCTGGCTGTCTGCCCTCGGGGAGACGCACCTCGGGGTCGCGCTCCATGCGCGCGTTGCCCAGAAAGTCACGCAACAGCAGCGCGAGCGCCTTCCACCTCGCCGCGGAGCACAGCTGCGGCGTCTGGCTGTACAGCATGATGAGCAGGTCCAGCACAAGGCAGCGCTCGGTGGCCGCCTGCGCGCGTTGGGGAGCGAGTGTCATTTCGGCAGAATGGCACGCAGCCAGTGCTACGACCAGCGCCCTGGCCCCTGCAACATCCTTAGTTGGACTGCCTCTAGCTGTACGTATGGCTACATCACGTACAAAGGTTGCAAGGCTTGAAGCGATAGCGGAGTAGAGGATGGAGCAATGCAGAAATACAGCAGCCGCTGACATCCTTTTGTGCGCCCGCGGGGGGGGGGGGGGGGGGGGCACCTGCAGTGCCCACAGCCGCTGCTCCTGCTCCAGCCGCCGGCCCTTGCCGGGAGGGGCAACCGCCAGCATGCCGCCCGTAGCTGCCTCTTCGCCCAGCGTGAAGGTGGGGAAGCTCGCAGACAGCAACGCAAACAGATTACCCTCTAGCCCCTGCAGGAGGAGAGCCCACGAAGCGGCAAGCCTCAGCGCCGGAGGGCGGGCGGAGCGGAGCCGGAGGGGGACAGGTCCAGGAAGGGCGGGTCAAGCGGGATGGCGCGCGGCTCCACCTGGTCGACCAGCCGCTTGGCCAGTGGCGCCAGCTCCTGCCTGTCCGCCTGGCTCAGCACCTCGCCCAGCGCCTTGAGCAGGTAGATGCGCTCTGAAAAGTAGTACTCCGTGATCTGCCGGGGGAAAGGATGTGTGTTGGGGCGTTAGGGGAGTTGGAGGAGGGGGAGAGTGATTGTGGCTAGGGAGGCATGGACACCTAGGGAGGCATCGGTTTGAGGCAATGAGGACGAGGTGTGTGGGAGGGTGGAGGGGGGGCGCCCACCCTCAGTACCGCCTGCGCATCCAGCTCAGCGGGTGCCTTGTCCAGACCGTCCTCGCGCAGCCAGCGCTTGAAGAGGAAGAAGGACTGCACCTCGTCCAGCCCCTAGGTAGACAGCGGGATGCAGACAGCCCACAAACACCATGAGCACCAGCCCCCCCCCCCCCCCCCCCCCTCACCCATCCGCCCCCAAGCCACTGGGGGCAGAGCGGCGCAGGTAGGTAGAGTCAAGCCGGCGTGTGGGGTCTCTGCTATGGAGGCGCACCAGGTGGCTGGACACCTGCCCCACCAGACCGCGCAGCTTGGCTTCCACGACGGCCTTCTTGCCATCCGCCTCAAAGTGGCTCTCGTTCTTCAGCGCCGTGGCCGATGTGCTGCTTTGGGGCTTGAAGCGCGCGAGAGTGTGCAGCAGCCAGGGTGTGTGCTTGTCCAGAAGCTTGGCGCTGGACGGGCCGCTGCCTGCTAGCGCCTCATATACCTTCTTGTGCGGCTGCCACCACAGCTCGTTCGCGCTGAACACCATCGCTACTGCCACCCGCACGCCTGCCTGTGGTCCCTCCCCCTGTGGGCCTCACTATCTCGCCCCCACACCTGCCTGTAAGGGGAGAATGAGAGGGGGGGGGGGGGGGGGGAGGGGGCGGCGGGGGGAGGGTTGACTCACTGCCAGGTCGGAAGTACAGAACTCTCAACCCCCCCCCCCTTCCCGAGCCAGCCTTCCCCGGACACAGGCAACCGGGGCAGTGATATGCCTGCTGCCTGTGTGGCTGGCTTAGGTGCGCATGGGCCTGCGGGTTTGGCCGTGGGGTCCAAGATGGTTCGGGGGTGCTGCCGCTACCCCCCCCCCCCCCCCCCCCACCACCACGACCTGCACGCCTGCTGCCGCCCCTGCCCGGCGGGCCGAGTTCCACTCACCCCGAGACCACCGACCGATGACCCGCCGGGACTCAGAGGGGCACGGGGCTGCTGGGGCTTCGGGTGCTCGCAAAGCCACGGGTGCTGTGCACTCAGCCCGAAGCGGGCGGAAGCAGGATCAGCGGTGGTGGTGTGCTGGCCTGAGCAGTGGCATCCCGCCTGTGAGTCGCTAGCAGCACCCCGGCCGGTTGGGAGCGCCGGCGTCGTGCGCCATCACCGTCGCTGGTGTCACCAGTTCATCAGCGCAGCAGCAGCAGTACATTTTTTTGGTTACAGGGATTGGATGAGTCGAGCCGGGTTTTAATTTTGATGTATCTACGACTGCCTGGTACCTTTTTATCCTAAATTGGTATGTACTACAGGGGTAATCCATACCGGGTACTCGTATAGTGCGCATCATCGCGCCGCAATGATGTCGTCGGTGACTGTTGCGCGCGCTCGCGCCGCTCGTTCATATCCGCGAGAGACGGCGGAACGAGGGCCTCGGCGGCAGCTGGTACGTCGCATCGCCCTCAGCGAGGTAAACCCATCCCGCCCCGGCCGCTGGCGCCATCGCTCGCTCGCTCGCCAGAAGCGGCACGCTCTGGTCCAGCAAAAAACAGACGGTGGCGACGGCTCGACCCGCCCTGCGCCCCGGCGCTTGCACCTTCCGTCAGCCTGGCCCGCACGCACTCGCTATAAAATACCGAAATATTCCTGCCGTTGTTTGCACCGGTCAAGGTATGAGGCTGGCCCCGCGGAATCCGCTCCAGCTACACAGCACCCAGTGTGCAGGCAGGATTGTAACTTGTTGGACCCCATCAAGGCACGCCGCGACGCCGCCGACGCCACAGCGATCGCGAGCGCCGCGCCTCGGCGACAACACTTGGAATATTTGCTGTCCTGCCCTCGACGTCGGCCTGCGCCGGCGGGGCTACCCCGCACGGCCTCCGAGCCGCCAACGGAGGCTGGTGGTCGCCAAGCTCGGGGCGGGCGTCGACGCGGCATACTGCGCGCTGCTGGCTTCCGGTGCGCTGTCGTCCGCGGTACTTGCGCTCGCGCCGCGGCCGACGGAGACGCAGCCACCTCTCGGCCAGCTATCTCTGCTATGCACTGTGGCTAGGGTACCGCTGCTCAACTGGCTGGTGAGTCCTTCGGTAATGTAGGCGGCTGGCGCGCCTATCAGGCACAGCCTTGAGGTTCATGACGGGGGCGTGTTTTGAGTTGGGGCCGCAAGCCTGGCCCTTGATTTGTCTGTTCGTCCACTGCAGGTATTTTATGTTTATTCCAAGGGAGTCTAATATAGATAGTCTAGTTACTCGTGTGCAAGGGCGATGGGAGCACCTATCATATGGCACACCAGCATGGCACCTGCTCAAGGGTCTTGACATGACCTGGCATGACATTACCTCGCCCGCTTTGTGTGCAGCCCTGGCTGGCTGCTGGTACGTGGTGGTCGCGGCCGCGATACTTTGGCTACGCCGCCATCTACCTGGCACCGGTTCTGTTTGTGGCAGCCGCAGCGGCTCGCCAGTGGGGCGTAGCGGCGGAGGAGGGCGGCCTGCTGCTGCTGTCGTCCCTGCTCTGCCCTGTGCACTTCCAGCTGGAGACGGACCTGAGCGAGAGGAAGGATGTGAGCAGCGCAGATGACGCCGTGCGCCGCGGGAAGCGTCTGTGGCAGCTGCTGCGCGATCCGGAGCATCGTAGGGCGACAGAGCGTCAACAAGCAGCGGATGGCCGTGAAGCCACTGAGGATGTCAGCGCATCTTATGGATTACAGATGCCTCCTGGCGAAAGCACAGCCTCCATCGCTGCTCCCTCGACTCAAACGCTGCTCAGTGATGGCGCCACCAGAAGGCGGGATGGCGGAGGACAGGCGGATAGGGGCGCGGTGAATAACGAGGTTGCGCTCCTGGCGAGCATCCAGCAGCGTGAGCAGGTGGAGCTGGCAGACGCCTTGGCCACCTGGGACGAGGCGATGGCGCTGCGGATGAAGACAGTGAAGGAGCTGCGGGTGATGGCGGCGCAATTGCAGGTCCGAGGCCGCTCTAGGATGCGCAAGGCGGAGCTCATCGCGGCGATTGAGGGGGCTAGAGGGAGGCCACATTAGTGACCCTTCTCCCCGCCGTAGCTGGAGCAGTGACGGAGAATTAGCTCCTCAAATAGCCTGCAAATCGCCGGAGCTGACGGCACCAAGGATGGAGGCAGGCTCCTAGTGGCTTCCTGTGACCCTATGTGGCTGGCATCCACACCGTCGTTGGGGACCTGCCCAGGGCACACACAATTGGCCCGCTCCACAACATTCATAAGAGATTGACCATACACATATGCATCCCACAGCATGGAATGATGTAATAATGTACAGGAATATTTATTTCTCCCATCCGCGTCAGGCAGCAAGCCCGTGCAGCGCCAAGCTGGTTGCATAGACGGTCAGGACGGTGCTGCCTCCCCATCGCAGCTTTCCATGAAGCTTGCTCAAACATTATGGAGCACGAGAAAGACCTAGAGCAGGCCAGCTACCCCCCCCCCCCCCCCCCCTGGGGGTTTAGCTCAAGACAATTGGGGATGGGTACTGGTGCCGGCACCATGCAATCGTGCCGGCAATCAGTTGGGGGGGGGGGGGGGGGGGGGGGGCTGAGATTTACACACATGATGGGGGCGGGCCGACTGTCTGGGGGAGGGTGTCGCAGCTGGGGCTGGGCTAGGACGCGCCGCCTAGATGCTCTCGCGGTCGTAGAAGGTGTCCAGTGTCTTGGCGGTGATACGCCTGAGCAGCTCGCGGGGGAAGATGCGCAGCAGACTCCACGCAAGGTCCAGCGACTGCACGATGCTGCGGTTCTCGTAGCCACCCTGGTTGACAAACTTGCCCTCGAATTTCTCCAGGAACTCAAGGTACAGCAGGTCCTCGCTGCTCAGCGCCTCCTCGCCCACCACCGCCTTCATGGCGAGCACATCCTTGCCGATGGCGTAGAAAGCATACATCTGGTTGGACACCTCGCCGTGGTCCTTGCGCGTCATGCCCTCGCCGATGGCGGACTTCATGAGACGCGACAGGCTGGGCAGCACGTTGATTGGCGGGTAGATCTGGCGGTTGTGAAGCATGCGGTCAATGCTGATCTGGCCCTCGGTAATGTAGCCCGTCAGATCCGGGATGGGGTGGGTGATGTCGTCGTTGGGCATTGTGAGGATGGGCAGCTGGGTGATGGAGCCCTTGCGGCCGACGATGCGGCCAGCGCGCTCGTAGATGGTCGACAGATCGGTGTACATGTAACCGGGGTAACCACGGCGACCGGGAACCTCCTCACGCGCTGCACTGACCTGCATCCAGGCAGAAAGCAACCGCCCTCAGAATCGTGTTCATGCTTGGGCGTAGTCGAGAGGGCATGTCGAGCTGCCTCGAGACTCAGTTTGGTAGCTACATCAATGAACTGATTGGGCTGTATGATCAATCATTCAGGTCACAAATATATACAAAGCTTTGCCTTGCTTTCAAAGTGCAGGAGGCTTACCTCACGCAGCGCATCGGCGTACGAGGTCATGTCCGTCAGGATGACCAGCACGTGCATGCCCTGCTCGTATGCAAGATACTCCGCGAGCGTGAGCGCAATGCGCGGCGTGATGATGCGCTCGATGGTGGGGTCATTGGCAAGGTTGAGGAACAGGCTGACGCGCTCCATGGACCCGTTCTCCTCGAAGTCCTGCTTGAAAAAGTGGGCGGTCTCCATGTTGACACCCATTGCGCCGAAGACGATCGCAAAGTCCTCCTTCTCCACACCAGGGCGGTCCACCAGGCTCGCCTGCCGGCAGATCTGCGCCGCAATCTCGTTATGAGGGCAGACCGGCAGCGGAGAACAGGGGGATCTTCTGTCCGCGAGCAATGGAGTTCATCACGTCGATCGTGGAGATGCCTGTCTGAATCATTTCCTCGGGGTAGGTGCGCTCTGAGGGGTTGATGGACGCGCCGGAGATCTCCAGCCACTCCTCGGGAATGACGGGAGGCCTGGGAGCACACCGGTGCAAAGAGTGGTCAGCCAGAGAGCAGCGCGGCACATAGCCAGGTGGAACCATTGAAACACACTGAGAACACTCCACCGCAGCCAACGGGGCATGAACAAGAGGGGAAGGAGGAGCGATGGGGCAGCAGGCCCGGCATTTCACCAACACATCTCTCCAGAATGAACAGCACTGCTGAATGCCAAGTTCCTGATATGTGCAGTATTCTATGCAAGCCATGATTTGCCATGCTGAGAGCATCACCAGGTTGCAAGAAGCGACTACGCCCTAAGCCATTGCAGGTACTTGGTGCTCTGCTGTCACCAGCATAGCTGGCTGGGGGGGATCTTTATATTGTCCATGACACGCATAACCAGGCAACTCTAACCCGCTGGATTCACCAGTCCAGTCCAGAAAGAGTCCCTGGGGCTGGTCTCTACCTAGCCCTGCAAGCATTTGATATCCGTTTGTAATCCCTCCACTGCTGTTGAAGTAGGCACGGTGCGTTAGTGCCTGGGCATCCCTTGGACAGCAGGAACAAAGGGCAGGCGCCAAGGGGCGCAGCTCACCCGTTGTCAATGGGCTTGCCGGAGCCGTTGAAGATGCGGCCCAGCATGTCCTTGGCGACGGGGCACTTGAGAACCTGCAATGAGGCAGAAGGCAGGGGCAACGAGGGAGAGTGGAGGGGGTGTGGAAATGGAGTCAGAGGTGCCGGGAATGGGGGAGAGTTTCGAATTCCAGCGTCCATGTAGCAGCAAAAGGGGAAGGGAGGGGGGGGGGGGGGGGGGGGGGGGGCACCTCGCCCGTGAACTCGCAGGCAGTCTTGACCTTGTCCAGGCCGTTGGTGCCCTCAAAGCACTGCACCACAGCCTTGTCGCCATCGACCTCCAGGACTTGTCCGCGGCGAGTGGTGCCGTCGGACACAGTAATGTTCACAATCTCGGAGGCCATAGCGCCCTGCGGCAGAGAACAATGGCATTCAAGCACTGCTGAGCCGGGTGCGCTGGCCCATGCGTCCTTGCAGCCAGCCCTTCCGAAAGGCGCATTAACTGCCACGGGAATACCGGCTGGCCATCAGGCTGCACTTACGCGAACATTCTGGAGCACCACCAGCGGGCCGGCAACGCCCTCCACAGTCTTGTATTCTGCACAATGGGGAGCAGGGAGGGGGCGTTGCCGACGGTCAGTGCCCAGACGCTGGCACTACTCGGCAGCTGTTCATGGAAGGGCAGGCTGCCACAGTGGGTCGTTCTGTCCGGCTGGGGGCTCCGCTGCTATTAAGACAGAACAGCAGGAAATCAGGAGGCACTCCGAATATCGACAGCCGGATCGCATATCCATCCACCCAGGGGCAGGGCACATAGCTTGGGAAAAGACCTCCCTGGCGATGGCGGATTCAGGGTCTCCGGTAGGTAAGAAACTACAAGAGGGGCGCTGGCAGAGCCGAGGAGGGCGCGGCGGGTTGCCGATCGAAGATGGATCTGACGGCCTGCATAGAGTACTGCTGACGGGCTGGGATGAAAGGGGGGGGGGGGGGGGGGGGGGGGGGGGGGGGGCATCTCTGGCGGCCTCCGGCCGGCCATTCCCCGCCCTTGAACTTCGCTTAAGCAGGCCCCGTTGCTAGCGGTAGGGGGCTCAGGCCGGCCCGAGCTCCCCCCACACAAAGAGCGGACTTGGCGCGCGAGTAATGGTGCGTTGGGATAAAGCACGATCCGCCACGGGGATACCCGTCGACCGCGCGAGAGTATGATGGCAAGCTCTGATCCTAAGTACTGAGACTTGGACCGGGCGAAGCTGACGTGCGAGCAGCTCCTGGCCGTTTCCCGTGCTCGCCGCGGCTGAAGACCGCCCACCAGACACCGTCGCCGGCAGGGGCGGGGCATGCAGATCCAGCGGTCGGGCCGGAAGCAAGCCGGCGCCGCAATCGCCCCGCAGGGCACAGCTGGTGCAGTGCCTGAGATGGGCTGCGACTGGTTTATGGGTTTGTGGACAGATTTTAGGTTTATCAGCGCGGAATCGCTCAGGCGGCTGTGGGGCGCACCGAGATTGGGCTCCAGGACGTAGTCCCGAGTAACTGCGTCCACGTGCGCCTTGAAGGCGTCCATTCTGCCAGATTTTGCAGCACGGGTGGGCGCGGGGAGCAGGGGTGTGGAGTGTGTGCCAAGCTCTGAGCCGCACGAGCTCGCGCTGATGGACGTCTCGGCAGTGCGCGTGCGGAAGGGATCCGCTGATGGGGCGGTCGTCAAGCCAACTAGTCGCTATAGCAACCAAGTCCGCAGCGCGCAGCGCAGGACGAGGGTTATTGTTTTATCTTTTTGGTTACAGGGAGAGCGGGGTTATTGTCGAAAGCAATTTCCTCGGATACGGAATGCATGCTTCGGTGTTGCCTACGATAATATTGCGGTAATCACGAATCTACAACGAAATGCAAACGTTTCTATCCCGCAAGCCCTTGACCGGGCGAGAGAGTAAGTTCGCAGGGCAAAGTAACAGTAGAGCTCCCCCAGGCCTATCGGCCGAATCTGCCCCAGCACTTGACCTCTTGCGTCAACTGCAGTCGTAGGTCTGGCATAGCAACTACCGTAGCCGCCAGCCCTTAGACTATTGCCCGATTTAAACCGCAAAGGGCTATTGCATCAACCAGGTAGCAAATCTGGGACACGCCGACACGCCGAGTCGATATTCCTCTCCTCGGGAGAATCGGGAATCGAACAACGGACTTGTTGTGCAAGACCACCGCTCGACCGAGCGGACAATGAATATGTACGGGCGGCAGGGTATATACCAAAATACACGGTAATAATAATACGAGTAATGAGTTATCTATCATTATGCCGCTATGCCCATCCCCACCGAATAGACGTTGGTACGCATAATATCTTCAATGACAGCAAGGTTGTGTCAAACTGTCAAACATGCACGTGTTGCTTGTACATCACGTGACGGTAAAACTGCGACATTAAGAAGTTGCCGATGATCCTCAAGCTACCGCTACATCTGCTGTGATTTTAAGCAGAGCACAAGTTGGGAACGATGAGGCAGTTGTACGATTATCGATATTGATATGACGTGTGTGTAATATTTGACAGGCTTCTTGTTGATGCAATCCTTAATGTTCATTAACAGTGCGGATGTGGGTTACTCGTAAAACGTCTTGAAGCTCAAGCAAATGCGCAGACCGTACCTGATGCCCGTATATTGTACGTCTCAGCTCACCACTACCGGGGAACAAATTAAACCACCGTGACGGTCACCCACACATAGTTACCATGTGTGCAAATGTCATGCAAACAAAAAAGCGCAGCTACCAAAATGCGTCAAACGGTATAATGAAAGGTGGTTTCATTCATTTGAAGGTGAAAAAGAGGCGCCTACTGCAGCATCATAGAGTAGTTCTCAGCGTAATTGCTCTTGCACTGGGTCCTGCACACCAGAGGGAAATGGCATGTGCCATTACTATTGACGGTATGTGTACTTATTACATTCATGCTGATGGACCATGCTACCGGAAGTTTGCTAGCCCCCCACGCCGGAGACCAGCGAGAAGTGCTACTTTTATTGCAGCCCATGTTGTGCCCGTAATGAGTATAAGTAAGTTCTCGCGGGTTGTAGCTCGATGAGTAGCACACAGCTACTTCAAAATACATTCCATATGATCAAGTCTATCCTGTTTGGATTTCAAAAGTGGCCATGCGAATGCCTTAACATACCCTTACCAGCATCAATACTACTCGCGCCCCGTGGCCCATTGCGCAACATAACCTCGTGGATGTCGAGCTGGCATGGCCCCTCACGGACGGGCTCCACTTGCTTTACTTTGCTCAACCTTCAGGTGGCAAAGCCTGTGGGCAGCAGCATTCATCCACCATCATTCAGCATGGTAGGCATCTCCTGGGCGCCGCCGCCCATGCGGCCAGCCCGGTGCACCAAAAGCATGCCTGCACGCAGGCCTCACCCTCTTCCCCCCCCTCCCCCCCCCCCCCCCCCCAATCCCCCGCCAATAAAATGTCTGTGCTATTACTGTTTCAGATCCTTGGCATGCAGCAAGTCGCACCGTTCCAGCCTCTGGGCCTGCTGGCAGCCCGTTGCCACTACCTGCGCCGCCGTCGCCCCAAGGAAGCTTGCCGCATTAGACAGGGACGCCAACAACTTCAGCAACCTCGCCAGGTCGAGAGCAACCTGAGGCCACAGTTACAGGGTATCAAGAATGTGAGGCAGGGCAGCAGCGTCTAGGGGCCCAGGGCAGGAGCTAGCAGGGAGGGATTTGTCCGAGTGGTGGGATGCCGTGAGGGGAGACGAAGCGGCGTAGGCTAACCGGCAGCACCGCCTTCATGTCCAGCCCAGAGCGTGTCCGGATGCGCTTGCTGCGGAAAGTGGAGGCCAGGTTGCTGGCAAGATCCTTGATGTCACGATTCGGCGCTCCAGGCGGGCCGTTCCTGCGCAACCCGCAGCACAACGGTTTTACATACTGAGTACACACACCGGTTCTCGCTATTGGGACGGTGACATCATGGCGCAGACAGGCATGCAGCCGCGTTACTCAAGTCTCATCGGAGCTGCCATTCACAAAAGGTCATGCCGTGTTGGACCATATGCGTGCGCGCCAGTGGCTGAGGCACACACCAGTGCTTGTGTAGCATGTCAGCTGCCTGTTGCTCGTTCCAGGGCGGCGGCACGGCAACCACATCCTCCCAGAGGTGGTTAAACTCTGCCTCCAGCTGGAGGACGACCAGAGGGCTCAGGGCTGACACCGTAATATCTGCCGCCTGGTCAATTATTTCCTGTGAATAGACGTGCCGTCTCAATTGCAGTCAGGCGATATTTTTTACCGACGCCTGCAGTGAAGGAACAGCCATGCGTGCAGCTCGCCAGCTATGCCATGAAAAACAGGGTGCTTGACAAAGCTACTTTGACAAGGTTGGGAATGGGGAGAAGGGGGTGGGGGGGGGGGGGGGGGGGGGGGGGGGGATGTAAACCTCCAAGGACGTGCGCCGTGCTTCCTCATGCTCTAGCGGAGCATCGAGGCTCGGTGCTGGCTGCTGCCCATTGCTGCTCGAGGTCTGCCGAGGCGGCGCAGAAGTCGGAGCACGCAGCACGGCAGGGCTGCTTGGTAACAGGGCTTCCTGACCAGGGCCCGCAGTTGCTGGCGCTAGATCGTGCTCCATGTCCTCAGGCACATGAGCCTGCGCTACACCGACACTGTTCTCCCCAGCGGCGGGAATGTGAGCTTCGGGCTTGTCTGGACTTGCATGTTCTGGTTGTGTATCACTTGACCCTGGGACTAGAGCGTCAACTGCGGGTCTGCCGCTTGTTGTGCCGGGCTGCCCGGGCTCTGGGGGCGACAAGTACGTAGCTGCACCATCGGTGCGAAGCGAGTAGCTGGAGCATGCCTCGATCTCATTGACAATAGCCTGGTCGCCGGGGCAGGGGACGAACTTATTAATCATCATCCTCTGCACCTGGATGCGATGGCACCCGAGGAGAGGCATTGGCACACACTATGCGCTTGTCTATAGGATCCTCTGAGCTGGGTGCATGACCTGAAGCAGAGCAGGCACGATGCCCCCCACCCCCCCTTCAATGTGCGCACACACACCTTGTTGCGCAGGTTGCGGTCGTTGGAGAGCAGCAGCACGCGCTTGACGGGACCCCCCTGCGCCTCCAGCCGGGCAAGCAGATGCATACAGCACTGCAGCACCCTGGTTGTGTGGTAGAGAAGAGGGGGGGGGCACAGGAAAAGTGACTATTTGTACCTAGACGGGTCGCACAATATGCTGTGGAGACCACAAAGGAGCAGCATTAACGGCGACCCAGCTGGCCCTGGTTTAGCTTTAGCATTAAATTGGATTTGGGAGTCACAGAATAAAATGAATTGTTTTGTAATACCAACTCCGAGACTCCGTGCTTTGTTCATATTTGTATGTATTCGTGATGTATTTCCAGATAAAAGGTTTTGCTTAAAACTCAGAAGTGAATTAATTATTAAACCACCTACCGCTCCATGTAAGGTTTTTCTCTCTCTCTCTCTTTCTCTTTCTCTCTCTCTCTCTGGTAAGATAAAATAAAGCGTGGATACGGTACCTGTCGTCGTTGGTGGCTCGAGTGTGGGAGCCTGCGCTCATCTTGTGCTCCTCAGCCGCCTGCAGATGCCAGAGAGAAACAGCCATTAACCCGGGCATGCACACGCCCAGATGCGCCCTGACACCGCTCCAAGCCCATGCGTCAGTCGGCATTGCCGCACCGCGCGGAAGTCCTTCACGCTCTGCCCCTTCAGGTACCCGTCGCGCTGCGCGATGGCTTTGTTCAGCTCACTGATCGCGTCTCGAGCGGCAATTGCGGTTCCGGACGTCCATGACCCGCCACTCTGGGTGGCTCCATCTGCCATGTCACCCGGCGCAGGGATCAACCACATGCAGTATGAGCTCGCCCACCCCCGCCCCCACACACCCCCCGCCCCCAACCATGGGCGCATCCGCACCCTCCTTGCCATTCTTCAGGCCATCCAGCTCGCAGAGCACAATCCATGGGATGATGACGGCCGCAAAGCTTGCACGCGCACTCTCTGCCACAGCTGTGCGCCGCCTCACCCACTCCAGGCATGCGTAGTCGGTGAGCAGCACGTTGGTGTCCACCACGAGGTAAACCACTGCGCAAGCCTCGCCGAACGGGGTCAGCGGGGGCAGGGTAAGCCCTACTTGTGCGGGCGCCAGGGCCAGCCGCAGGCCCCACAAGGTGCGCGCAAGCTGACTTGGCCGCACCTGGCTCGATTGTGTGAAGGCAGACCTCTGTGTCCATCGCCACGGTGGCTGGCAAGGCCGAGTAGTCAGGCAGACAGACAGACGTAGCTTCCACGCCCTCCATCTCCACAGCCCTGTCCGCCTACAGCAAGAGTTTCGGGGTTAGGTATCTAGGGGGTGGGCTCGAGCGCAGCTGCATCGCGCGCTAGTAGTGAGGCCCGCTGAGGCGCGCACAAGGTAGGCAAATGCCAGCGCCTCGGAGGTGCGAGCATTGTGAAGCTCCATCACGATGTCCAGGCTGGCATCTGTCATCTGCACGTCGGCCAGCTCGTGCGCCAGCGTATCCACTCCTTTGTTGTCTACACAGCAGGGCCCGGCAGCGTTAGCAACGCCGGACAGGCGAGGAAGCGCGGCAGCTCAGCTGCCAAGGGCACTGCTGCATCTTTGCCCAGCTTCTGGCAGCACGGCACCTGTCACAGGCTTCATCCGCTCCACGAGACTGCATGCCTGCGCGATAGGGAGTCCCAATATGCCTGTGGCCCAGTGTATAACTGGCATCCCCGCGCTGAAGAAGCCCTTCTTTTGCCATGCCATCAGCTTCTCCACGCTGTACGGCCCTTGCGCAGCGCCCTGTCGCATCCAGGGAGGCACACCAACCGCCCGCGTTCAACAACCCGCTACCCACACATCGCCCACGCGCTGCACCACCTCGTCTGCGTCGCTCCTGATGCCGCACCGTGGGGTCAATGTACCCCCAGGTGTCCTTGAACGGCGCGCCGCCCAGCAGCGCGCCCATCGCCTGCGCCAGCCCATCCACCACCTCGCCGCCGCCGCCGCCGCGCACGCTGACAGCGGTGAATCCGGCAGGGGCGGTGTCGCTCTCCTTCGCGGGAAGCACCTGTCAGACACCGTCGCCATCGGCAGGTGAATCAGGGGGTCGCCAAGCTGCTAGGAGCCCGCACGCGAAAAAAAAATCTCAGAATGGCAACGTGCCGATGTTCCTCTGGTGTGATTACGGACGAGCGCGGTGGTCATTACCACCACCGGCGATGCATATGCCAACGCGGATGCCAGAAACGCGGATGCAGACGGGTGACGGGCAGCTGACCGGTGGCTTGAATCGACAGGGGCAGTCGATTGGGCCGTGACGAGGGCGGTGGCGCACTGCCTAGGAAGAGAGTAGACCCCCCCCACCCCCCACCCCACCCCACCCCCCCCCCCCCCCCCATCTCCAGGGGGAGGGCAGCTACAAACACGGGCGACGAATGGTTTATTACCCTCCGTTTCTTTACCAGAGTCAGGGCCGACCCCAAGCTTCACCGCTGGACTTGGCTCGTGGGCAGGGGGGGTGTGGGGTGGGGGAGGGGGGGGCTCCAGGCGGTTGCTCAGGTAATGTTTATTGCAATTACCGGTGTACTTCAACGTGGGTTCATACGTGTATGGGTAGCCCTCATCCTAGCGCATCGCCCTCTGTCCCGGGGATGCGTCAGGGGTGGGCTGGCACCCGCGCACCTCGAACACTCCCCCACCAGCTGCCCGCACCGTGGCGCCGGGCCGGCTGCCCAAGCAGCCGAAAAGGCACTGAAGCGCCTCGAGCTTGAGGAAGACCGTGACGGCCATGCCGCCACTACAGCCGACCCGACAGCAGCTCCCTTCCTGGTGATTTGAGCCTGGCTGCCAGAGGGCTACAGTGGCACTCTAGAAACCCAGCAATTGCGCTGAGGTTGTGAAACGGCGTTGCGCCGTGTCTCGTGAAGCGTGATGCGTTTCGGGTTTCGTCCGCACCATCGTTGTCGTTACCTGTCCGCGGACCCGAGGCGAGGGCGCTACAGTAGTACGCGGTATTATTGAGGCGCCTTTTATTTTGGTGATTTCCGATATCGCCTTCTGCTGCTAGCTCATGTAAATATATGTATTATTAAGGTATCTATTATTAACGCACAGCCGCAACAGGAGGGCAATTCGATCATACTCCTGTTAATATCCTACAGTACTATACCGGTAGTAGCAGGGGTAGCCCCTGTGGTAATTATTACATCGGGGATTTCACAATAAATGCGCACTACAAACAGAACTAACAGCAACTATGAAAGGTTGCCCCTGTGGTAGCTCTCAATATGTGCTGGAGGACTTCCATATGAAATGGGATTAATTACATCAGGGCTTTCACAAAAGCGCACTACAAGCAGAACTAACAACAACTATGAAAGGTTGCCAGCAAAAGAGAGACATAAGCATGAAACCAAGGTCAAGGAGGAGGACAGGGAGCCAAGAACCAAGAAGGAGCCAAGGGAACCACGAAGTCACTTAGCTGCCAGGAACCAAAGGAACCCCCGCCCGTCCCCAGCTGGAGGACTTCCAAATGAAATAGTATTCGAATACTGGGTTTTGGCAGTGGCAGATATCTGCTTTGCTGGGCAAGTGGGCAGTGGTACGGGTCCACATGTACCCGTACGTACCACTCCGATATCGGCGGGAATGGGACAAGATTATAGCGTAAACGGCAGAGGCCACTATACTTCACTTATGACTCACTGAAAATGGGACAATTAATTAGCTTTAAACCCTGTGCAGGTTTTTAGGGTTCGCGTGTACTAGCGCAAAGTACATGATCACTTGGTGGCGGCGGAACGATGCAAAGGCGGCGGGTCGAGGCAGGTTCTCCGAAGGTAGGCAGGTAGGTAGGCTGCCGCAAAGTCGAGGCAGTTCTCCGCCTCCCACACCTGTCTAACAGCTCTCGCTGAAACAAGTAGGAAGTAGGGCTGCGGGGTCAGTATGGGTTCCCCCTTGCGGGCTATCGACGAACTTGGCGCTGCACTTGAGCGGGCGGAGGCACTTCTTCAAACGCATGAGGGAACGTTCGGTAGGGAAGTTCTTCTCGAGATGGCAACCAGTTGTACTAGTTGGGTCTGCCGTCGACCGGGCCGTCTCCTCGCGTGGGGCAGCATTGCGTGATGTTGCGACCTTCGGAGAGTCGTTAAGGGGGGGTGACCAGCGCCCCACTGCGTCTTTGGCCGAAGTAGTGGCGTCTGAAGAGGGTGCCGCAGGCAGCCCCGGCATGCAAGGCAGCGCTAGGCGTTCCGACACGGCAGCTGCAGGCGCCCCACGGCCCAACCTGGATGAGGCTCAGGTACAACCACACCATATCGGCCACTGGCTTCCTGCCGAAGACGGCCACACTGAATATGCCGACTACAAAGCGGTCAAGTCGGTGATGTCATGCCTCCCTACTAAATGGCGGTTCTTGTATGCCTCGGCGGCTACAAAGGTATGCTGCCCCTCGTCAAATAATTTCCGCGTGCAGGTAGCAGTCACCTGCGGTTGAACCAACGGAACTCTGTTTGTTTACATGTGTACCAATGCCGGCCGCATGTAGCCTGCCCGGCCCGGATGCGCGCGGTTGTCAACAAGCAAACCGGCAAGTGGGAGTTGCAGTTCAGCAACGATGTTCACACGACTACACTTGTCGAGATCCGTGGTGGGGAGGGTATACCTCAGTCGCTTCGGGGCATACTGCAGCCGCTCCTGCTTCGGGGAATGTCGCCAAAGAATGCGTTGGATCATGTGCCTCGCTCGACCATACGCGCTGCCGGAGTCTTGGATGGCATGCGGCCCCAGCTCCTGACTCAGCTACGGCGGTGGAAAAAGTATTTGATCAAGCTCGGCAAAGGAGCGTTTCAGCTCACATCTTTTCACGATCTGCGCGAGTGGGCCGAGTCAAAGGCATTGCCATCAGGGACTGCGTTGGATAGAGTGTCATAAACTGACTTGGTTGTGCTCCGAGACGGAGTAGATGAGGAGTCGAGTGCTGTGGCGTTTTCTTCACTCGAGCTCTTGAGCACGCTTCGGATGGCTTTGCTTTCTGGACTGCCCTTGCACCTTATAACTGACGGCACGCACAAGGTGTCGTTCAACAAGTGGGTCCTTCTGACAGTCGGCACGACTACGATCAGAAAATCCAGCTTCGAACGGAAACTCGTCAACACGTTCATGCCAATTGCGTTTTGCTTCGCTCGAAAATCCAGCTTCGAACGGAAACTCGTCAACACGTTCATGCCAATTGCGTTTTGCTTCGCTCGCTCAGAGACTGCGCCTGCCTTTCCGACACTCTTTCGGGGTCTCTCGTCAACCTGTCGCGAGCTTTTTGGCGTCGCCCTCGACCCTAGTGCAGTTGTCTCCGACAAGGGCTTTGGAGTGGTTTTGGCAATTAGGACGATGTTCCCCGCGGCCAAGGTGACGCCCGTCTATCTCTTTGTCGTTAAGTTGGAATCGGGTCGGACCACAGAAATTGCTTGAACGTGTGTTATAACCGCCGCCGCAGGTTGTTACGTGCTACCACCACCTCTTTCGGAAGATTAAAACTAGGGGCACTAGGTTGAAGGAGGATGGCCGCAGCTACCCTGTCCTCACTCACGAACGCATTAAATCGTTGTGTCTGGAGACTATCACCACGATCTACGAAAGCAGTACACGCGAGCAAGCTGAAGCCGTCGCCGAGGTTTTGATGGCGGAGTGGCGTCGAGTTGGTGAGAGACGGGCGGCGCGCTGGCTCGAAAACGAGTACTTATGCAGCAACCTAACCTGGATCAACTGCGCCCCAGGTGTAGCAGGTGTTCATGCGTCTACCAACTCGCAGGAGAGCTGGTACCGCGCAAGCAAATGCGACGAACAGTTTGGCAAACGTCGCCGGCCGACTGACACCCTGCTCGAGGAGGGCTTCCCCGACCTATGCAAGCATCAAGGCGCGCAACACACTGAGTTGTACGAGGACTTCGACTCCGGTTTGCAGCATGAATTCTCGCACTACATTCATGGCGCTAATGACTTCTTAAATCCCGATAGGCGTGGACTAAAGCTCTACATGTGGCATGACGGCGATTTGTTCGTTAACGCCGACTATCACTCCGAGGACCAAGTCACCCTGGCGCGCATTGTCGCGTATACCAACAGTAGGCGAGGAATGCTGCCCCAACCTTGTCGCTCCTTGCAAGCCGTCCGCAGAGTTTGTTGTCGACTGAAGTGCGTTTCCGCGGGCGACAATGGGGTTCCCTGCGACTTCGACGAGTTCAGAAGGTACCGGCAGTGCAGCCACCTTTATCTCTGGCGTGCACTTCACGATACGGATGTTCGCCAGCCCTGCGTTTCGAGCAGGGCGTCGTAGGCATGGCGGGCCAGAACCCGCCGCACCGAGCTGCGCACGGCGTTCCAGCTTTGCAGGTCCAACCACCAGACGGCGCAGGGCGCATGCGAGGCCGGGGACGAGGGGGTGTTGGGAGGCGTGGACGAGGCAGGGCTCCAGGGCGAGGACGAGGCGCAGGTCGTTCGGGCATTGTCGCGACTGCGCGTCAACCGCGTCAGCCCCCGGCGCCCATTCCCCCGGCGACACCGTCAATTACCACGCTTGTCACATACGTGTGGCCGATCTTCAACAAATACAAGATTCACCTGTCCCCGCGGAGGACACAGGCGCTTGCGACGGGCTGCAGCCCCGCAAGCGCGGGCGTCCCCGCAAGCATGTTGCACCTTCGGTCCCCATGGGAGTCCAGGCATGCCTGGACCTTAGCGTATCGCCGGCGGGGCTTGGTAGGGGCCAAATGGCACTCAGGCGCGACCGCCCCCACGTGCCTTCGGCAGCTACAACGGCCAAGGGCGTTGCCGGGCCCATCGACGGACTTCAGGGACCCCCAACGGAGAAGAGTAGCGGGCTGCAATCCCGCAAGCGCGGCCGACCTCGAAAAGCCGGCACTAAACCAGTCGCGGCGCGCGACGATGCGCCACGGCAGCTTGAGCAGAGTACGCCCGCAGGACACGAAAGGGGCCAGCAGTCCCGCAAGCGCGCGCGGCCCAATCCTTGCGTGTCGAGGGCCGCGCCACATGACCGCGACAACCCCGTCAATAAACGGAGGCGTCAAGTCCCTGTCAGTAAGGTAGTTGCCGCCGTCTCTCCGGATGACGAGCGTCGTCGACTCATGGCCGAGCTGGATGCCGAATTCGGTGTCCAACCTGCTTCCAGCCCTGATATCTTATGGTCTAGGAAGCCACGCCGCAGAGAACGACCGCCGAAGAGGCTGCTAAAGCTGCCGAGCTACGATCCCGCTTGCGACCAAGTCGCAACCCCCAGAACTTCCCCCCATTTCGAGGCAGACAGTGGAAGTGACGGCGCGGCTGAACTCGACATGTCCTTGGCGGAGACTCTTCGAGGCAAGGCATCGCTAGCGACAAAGTAGAGTTACATCTGGCCTCACTGTCCGTTCTATGCGCGCACTGGCTCTATCAGCAAGGGGATCCTTTGCGATAACGCGACCTCCGTTATGTAATTGTCGATTACAACGCCTCCCTTACATATCACAAGCCACATAGCGCGCATGTTTGTCGACGGGTTTCTGTCTCGTGATGAGTATAGAATGCATAGGCGTTTCTGCCCTGCCAGTGACGTGAAGAACTCCAACCTGGGCTTTGGGCCCTGTGACAGATACGTGTGCGGGACTTGCACGCAAAGCAGCGTGGCGCTCGACGCCAGTGCCACCGGTACAAACATGTCCAGCATGCTGAACCACGGCGACGTGACAATTATATACGGCGAGGGGTATGCTCGCAATCTTACGTTGTCATGTGTTTCAGGTAAAAGCGCGTCGGCGACAAAGTCTGCGCAGCCATAGTCGATCACATCACTCATCCAAATTCGTTTGGCAATGCTTCGAAACGCAACTTCTGTACCTCATGTCCCGGCGCAGGGGTCCCAAATCACCGAGCCTTGAAAACTCGCAACGCTCGTCTTGATCACGTCATACTCCCATGGAGCAGTCGGTATAATGGGTGGTATTTCTTGCGTACGTAGCGACGTGAATACGGAGAAAGCTCGAGTAATATGGTCTTGGGTCCACTCCCCTGGCATTCCCCACGCCAGTCGCGCGTAGAATTGTTGCCGAGTGCTGCCAAGGCTAGGTGCCGCGACACACTGAGACCTGCACAATTGGCGAGGTGGTGGTTGGCTACATACCAGAAGAGTTGTGTTTACACGGTATGGACACATGGTGGTGGTGGTTGGGGGGGGGGGGGGGGGGGGGGGGGGGGGGGCTCGCCCTTATTCGAGGGCAAAGTGGGCGGCGGACATCACCTAGGGCGGGGGGGGGGGGGGGGGGGGGGCGAGAGGGGACAGGTGGGCGAAATCTTCTTCGGATGTAGGGAACTTCTCCTCTGGCGGCGGTGAGCCGCACTCGTCGTCAAGGTATTATTGCCTGATATCCGCAGCGATTAACGGGTTGTCAACGAACAGCGCGGCATGGTCAAGGCGCCCGTACTGACGGCAGACTTCGATCAGACGAGGAATCTGCAACTGGTGCCTCTTGTATGTGTTGTTGCTGTAAGTGTCCGGGAAGAGGTCAGGATTGAAAACCATCGTCGGCGGGGTTAGCTGCCAATCCGGAGGCGGTGCAGGCACTCCGGTCTCAGGGGTGAGACAAACGTAGCCGTAAAGGTAACCCGCGGCTTTGTTTCCTCGGCAGGACTCGCAACCAGTAACTGGCACCGACTTGAAGGCTGGCTTCCGAACCACGCGTTCTCCCGCAAGCGCGACAACCATGCCGGGCATCGAATGCGAGGCTCGCAAGCGGCTGCCACCGCACGCATGAACGTAATCCGCGTCTACCGCCCCCCACGGCGCCATGGCCCTCGCAGCAGCCGGGCGGTCCTCGCAGAGATTTCCACCTACCCTCGCGTTTCCGAGCACGCGAGGCCAATACCTCCGCAGAAACTCTTCCAGGCCCAGGCCCGATGCCGCGGCTTGCGCAACCTGCGCCGTGTACATCCTTCTAAGCAACCTACCGCAGGTTGGATTACAATCATTCCGAGCTGAATGGGCGGGGGGGGGGGGGGGGGGTCTCACCAACGTCGGAGACACCCACGCCATCGCGTCCTCGAGACTAATGTCCGCTCCGTGACGCACGAGATGAAGAGGGCTACAACATCCCCAGTAGAAGAGCAACACGATTGTGCCTCGGTGGGCGCTGACAGCGGGCAGGCCGATGTCCGCGCCGGAGGGCACGAAAACCAACGACTGCGTGGCGGGCATCATCGACTCGCCGAGTTGGAGGAAAGATTGAGCCTTCTGTATGATCTCGTTGAAGACGTGTTGGAGCTCCCTGTAGAGATGTAGGCCATCTTCCGTATCTAGCAGAACAATGCGCAGCGACTCCTCTAGGGAATTCGGCACTTGGCAGCGGGGGTCTTCAGGGCCTGAAATCAAGGACGGTCATCAATCGACTTAGGAATTTGCCTGCATGTATTATTGGAGTGGGACCGCGTTGGGGGGGAAGGGGGGGGGGGGGGGGACGCTCGCCTGAAAGGTGCATGAGCATCTGGCTCCGGTCTCCAATGCGAATGAGAGGATTCCTCTCGCCCGCGAGGAAGAAGTCGGGGCAAGTGAGCAGCAAGTGAGTCTGCAACGTCGCCATCTTCGTGCCGAGTTCTTCCTCGACTACGAAGCTGAGTTGCTTCCTAGCTAAAAAATCGGCGTTCCCCACAGCGCGCTGCAAGAAAGGTTCTTGCCTTGGCGGCGCAATCTTGGCACCCTGAGTAGCCGATCTGACACGATACATGGGGTCGACGAGGTCTCGACGGTTAGCAGTTGTAACAGACAACCGAGGAGTAGTCTTGTGTCGCGCGACGAGGTTGGCTGCCCTGAATGGAAACCGCGAGTCCTCGGCTCCTGTTGGCGTCGGCGCCCGCACAGTCGACGCACTCGCAAGGCCAAGTGTGTGTGTCTCAGCCGCTTCGGCTGTACCCGGCTTTGCCGCGGTCCTGGGTTTACCCGCCGTCGCCTGTGCCTTAGGCAGGAGGCGCTCACCCTGGGGACGGCTGCGTGCTCCTTTTTGGCCCCAACGCGGAGGAGCCGGTAAGCTTGTATCAAGACCGGAAGAACCCTCGGCGGGCCGAGGGACATGCGCAGAAGTGCGCACCGACGGCGTGTCACCCGCCATGCGGGTCCCACGGGCACGAAGGCGCCGCGCCGGCGGGTCCTGGCTAGGTTGAGACGCCTTACGCTTCGGCCGAGACTGAAAGTCGTCCTCAGCGTCTTCGTTGGCTGCAGTAGCGAGACGACGGGATGTAGTCCGAGCGCTCACAAATGCCGGGTTATGCTTGCACGGTTGCCTTTGCCCACCCTTCATGCCCTGACAAAGCGCGCAAGTCTTACCTACAGCTTAAACTGATGAGTGACGGGCAACGGCACAAATCACGTACACACCTTTTGCTTTGTAACTTTGGCGAGCATCTCTGCAGTCTTGCTCTGTTTCGGCGACGGGGTGCGTCGCTCGGAGCAACTCCTGCGCTCGGGGTCTGCGGGGGCCAACGAGCGATGGCGACTCAATTAGCATGCCGTAAAAGTATCAAGGGGCGCAGTGGCAACACGGTGCAGCGCGGCCATCCCACCTTGGCGATGGCCGCGCCCCTGTCGATGCCGGCTGCGGCTCGGCAGCAAACACGCGAGGGGGTGCGTCGCTCGGAGCAGCTCTTGCGCTCGGGGTCTGCGGGGGGCAACGTGCGATGGCGACTCAATTAGCATGCCGTAAAAGGAACTCGTGCGCAGCGGCAACAAAGGTGCAACGCGGCCATCCCACCTTGGCGATAGCTGGCGCCCCTGTCGATGCCGGCTGCAACTCGTGCGGAGCGCTTCGAGGGGGTGCGTCGCTCGGAGCAGCTCCTGCGCTCGGGGTCTGCGGGGGCCAACGTGCGATGGTGACTCAATTAGCATGCCGTAAAAGGAACTCGTGCGCAGCGGCAACAAAGTTGCAGCGCGGCCATCCCACCTTGGCGATGGCCGCGCCCCTGTCGATGCCGGCTGCGGCTCGGCAGCAAACACGCGAGGGGGTGCGTCGCTCGGAGGAGCTCTTGCGCTCGGGGTCTGCGGGGGGCAACGTGCGATGGCGACTCAATTAGCATGCCGTAAAAGTAACTGGTGCGCAGCGGCAACAAAGGTGCAGCGCGGCCATCCCACCTTGGCGATAGCCGGCGCCCCTGTCGATGCCGGCTGCAACTCGTGCGGAGCGCTTCGAGGGGGTGCGTCGCTCGGAGCAGCTCTTGCGCTCGGGGTCTGCGGGGGGCAACGTGCGATGGCGACTCAATTAGCATGCCGTAAAAGGAACTCGTGCGCAGCGGCAACAAAGGTGCAGCGCGGCCATCCCACCTTGGCGATAGCTGGCGCCCCTGTCGATGCCGGCTGCAACTCGTGCGGAGCGCTTCGAGGGGGTGCGTCGCTCGGAGCAGCTCCTGCGCTCGGGGTCTGCGGGGGCCAACGTGCGATGGCGACTCAATTAGCATGCCGTAAAAGGAGCTCGTGCGCAATGGCAACAAAGTTGCAGCGCGGCCATCCCACCTTGGCGATGGCCGCGCCCCTGTCGATGCCGGCTGCGGCTCGGCAGCAAACACGCGAGGGGGTGCGTCGCTCGGAGCAGCTCTTGCGCTCGGGGTCTGCGGGGGGCAACGTGCGATGGCGACTCAATTAGCATGCCGTAAAAGGAACTCGTGCGCAATGGCAACAAAGGTGCAACGCGGCCATCCCACCTTGGCGATAGCTGGCGCCCCTGTCGATGCCGGCTGCAACTCGTGCGGAGCGCTTCGAGGGGGTGCGTCGCTCGGAGCAGCTCCTGCGCTCGGGGTCTGCGGGGGGCAACGTGCGATGGTGACTCAATTAGCATGCCGTAAAAGGAGCTCGTGCGCAGCGGCAACAAAGTTGCAGCGCGGCCATCCCACCTTGGCGATGGCCGCGCCCCTGTCGATGCCGGCTGCGGCTCGGCAGCAAACACGCGAGGGGGTGCGTCGCTCGGAGGAGCTCTTGCGCTCGGGGTCTGCGGGGGGCAACGTGCGATGGCGACTCAATTAGCATGCCGTAAAAGTAACTGGTGCGCAGCGGCAACAAAGTTGCAGCGCGGCCATCCCACCTTGGCGATGGCCGCGCCCCTGTCGATGCCGGCTGCAACTCGTGCGGAGCGCTTCGAGGGGGTGCGTCGCTCGGAGCAGCTCTTGCGCTCGGGGTCTGCGGGGGGCAACGTGCGATGGCGACTCAATTAGCATGCCGTAAAAGGAACTCGTGCGCAGCGGCAACAAAGGTGCAGCGCGGCCATCCCACCTTGGCGATGGCCGCGCCCCTGTCGATGCCGGCTGCAACTCGTGCGGAGCGCTTCGAGGGGGTGCGTCGCTCGGAGCAGCTCCTACGCTCGGGGTCTGCGGGGGGCAACGTGCGATGGCGACTCAATTAGCATGCCGTAAAAGGAACTCGTGCGCAGCGGCAACAAAGGTGCAGCGCGGCCATCCCACCTTGGCGATAGCTGGCGCCCCTGTCGATGCCGGCTGCAACTCGTGCGGAGCGCTTCGAGGGGGTGCGTCGCTCGGAGCAGCTCCCGCGCTCGGGGTCTGCGGGGGCCAACGTGCGATGGCGACTCAATTAGCATGCCGTAAAAGGAGCTCGTGCGCAATGGCAACAAAGTTGCAGCGCGGCCATCCCACCTTGGCGATGGCCGCGCCCCTGTCGATGCCGGCTGCGGCTCGGCAGCAAACACGCGAGGGGGTGCGTCGCTCGGAGCAGCTCTTGCGCTCGGGGTCTGCGGGGGGCAACGTGCGATGGCGACTCAATTAGCATGCCGTAAAAGGAACTCGTGCGCAGCGGCAACAAAGGTGCAGCGCGGCCATCCCACCTTGGCGATAGCTGGCGCCCCTGTCGATGCCGGCTGCAACTCGTGCGGAGCGCTTCGAGGGGGTGCGTCGCTCGGAGCAGCTCCTGCGCTCGGGGTCTGCGGGGGGCAACGTGCGATGGCGACTCAATTAGCATGCCGTAAAAGGAACTCGTGCGCAGCGGCAACAAAGGTGCAGCGCGGCCATCCCACCTTGGCGACAGCCGCGCCCCTGTCGATGTCGGCTGCGGCTCGGCAGCAAACACGCGAGGGGGTGCGTCGCTCGGAGCAGCTCTTGCGCTCGGGGTCTGCGGGGGGCAACGTGCGATGGCGACTCAATTAGCATGCCGTAAAAGGAACTCGTGCGCAGCGGCAACAAAGGTGCAGCGCGGCCATCCCACCTTGGCGATAGCCGGCGCCCCTGTCGATGCCGGCTGCGGCTCGGCAGTAAACACGCGAGGGGGTGCGTCGCTCGGAGCAGCTCTTGCGCTCGGGGTCTGCGGGGGCCAACGTGCGATGGCCACTCAATTAGCATGCCGTAAAAGTAACTGGTGCGCAGCGGCAACAAAGGTGCAGCGCGGCCATTCCACCTTGGCGACGGCCGGCGCCCCTGTCGATGGGGCTGCGGCTGCGGCTCGGCAGCAAACACGCGAGGGGGTGCGTCGCTCGGAGCAGCTCCCGCGCTCGGGGCCTGCGGCGGGCAAGGTGCGATGGCGACTAAATTACTATGCCGGAAAAGACACGGGTGCGTAGTGGAATAGATGCGTGTCGAGTAGTAAACACACATGTTCAAGTCGACGAGGCGATGGTGATCGGGGTGGTTGCACTGGAAGCAAGACGGGCTGCCAGTGGTGCTCCACCACCGCCCCGTCGAAATGAGGGACAGGCCCTGCCGGGTGGTTGGGTCTGGGGTCGGCGTTGCCCAAGCACGTCGCGCAGCGGAGTATGCGGGCTTGCATAAGCTTCGCGGGCGTCCAGCGACCAGCACGCGGGGGCACCTTCTGCAAGTTCCGGAACAGGCGGATATTGTGCCCTGTGTTGCGCGAGATTCCGTCGACGCCGTCACACTCGACCGTCGACGGCGTCCACGGCTCAGGACCACGTGATGTTATTCCACGTGACGTTGTTTGGGGGGGCGTTCTGAAGCATCTGCCTGGCATGAGGGTTGTCCCGTTTCGGCACCACATATGCCCACCGCCAAGGAACCTGACTAGCCGTGAACTTCGTGCGCGCCAAGTCCAGGCTCCGGGAGATCTGCTCAGCGCCCCACCACGACATGCCCACTCCCGGCGGGAACACGTCCCACGGAACGCCGTCGATGAGGCAACGCAGAAAACTCATCTTCCCCCTCCTCACCGGGCCCTCGAAGGGGGTCAGGCCCAGACCAGTCACCATGAACCAAGGCATCCACACCAACGCGAATCGCCGCAACTCTGGGGTCTCGACACGAAGCGGCGGCGGCGTATCGAAGGCCCGGGCAACGCGGGCGCGCCAGAACTCTCGGCACACGACGAACACGAACGCGCGGCCTCCCAGTCCAGCGCGCATGCAGCACGAGTTCGCATATTTACCATCTTGTTGGCTGACACGACCACGAAGGACAGCGGGCATCCGTGCCATGTCTGTGGTGAGCAGAATCTCCCACAAGGCATTCTCGCAACCAACGTATTGGCGCTGGTCGGCATGTACACCACCCGATGGGACACGATAGCAGCTGTCATATAGGAAAACCGGCGCAACTGCACGCCCGTCACGAGTTGTCCATACCGCGATGGCGAAGTGCCCGCCCGCTTCAGTGGACTTGGGAAACGGCAACGACTCTGGCCGCTCCTAGGCCCTCGAACCCAAGGGATACATTATGTGTGGAACCAAAAAACAAGTACGCCTTCGGGGGCCGGGTCTCGGCGGCCACATGACGACTCATGCCTAGACACAAAATTCGGAAAGCCTCGCCTTTAGTAGTCCATGCTCGCACGATAGGAACGAAACTCCACGCCAGGCGGCGGCGGGCATAAGCGCAGGAAACCCTCCAGGAAGGCGTACTGATACTCGATGTCAAATTTATCGAACTCCCAATCTCGGAGCCACTTGCACATCGCATAGTGCAAGTTGCCGTAATCCTCGCCGTACAACGACTCAGGCTCGGGCCATACCGAGAACCAGTCGTCGAAGTTCTCGTAATTGGGGTCCCAGCCGCGGCGTAGACGAGGATCAACTTGCAGAGGTGGTCCGCCAGGCTGGGCAACACGGGGCACCGACTAACTACTTGCAAACAAGAAATTAAAGAAGATTAAGGCTCACGCTTGCAGGAGGGCCTAAGCAAGGCAGTACCTCAGGCGTGGGTGACTCGAGAAGCTCGATAGCCGGGGACGCAGGTGCCGTTGGCGGAGCCGGCTCGTCCTCTTCCGAAACCCCCCCGTCCGAACTGGGGTGATATTCGGGTTGGGTAGCGTCGTACAGCGAGTCTTGAGAAACAGACGCACCGCGTGCGGAAGAGTTGGTCACAGTCGATTGCGAGGCACGCGGCTCAGGCGATCTTTCCTCATGCCCAGGTCCGGCTACGCCCTCAGCCGGTTGTTGTACAGAGGGCTCCGCGCTGTCCTCGACTGCCCACGAAGGGTGTAATCGTTTCTGGTAAACCGGAGAAGGGGTCTTTAGTACGCAGCAGTCCCTGCAAGTCTTACCTACGAGGGTCATATTGAAGACCATCAGGTTGGGAACCGAGGTGGGCAAGGCATGGGTGGTAACCTGCATCAGCCGAGCCCCTCTGTTCACGAGGCGCGAGTACTCCGCCTCTGCTTCCTTAGCAAGTTGTTTCCCCACGTTTGCGGTTACCATGTAGTCCTCGAGGTAACCTCCGTGTTCCCCTGCGTCTTGCCACTCTTGAATGGCAAGTTGGACGTACTTCTGGTGCTCTATTTTTCTCTCATGAACTATCATGTTGGCGCGCTTGGTGAGCCAATCGTTTTCGACCTCTTCCTCAGTCTTTGGCGGAAATGCGCTCTAAAGTTCCTCGGGAATAGGCGACAGCATTTTGGCCTTGCCTTTCTCCACCTGTGGGTTAGCTGGTAGTGGGTTAGCTGGTCCTTTGCCTTTTGCCGGGTCTCGGTGGATGGGGTTGACTGCCTACGCGGCAATGTTTTGTGTCAGTTTCACGCGCAAACTAATTCGCCGGCCGGGACATGAAGCAATTACCACTCCAGGCCTGACGAAACAGAGACAAATAAGTAAAGGCGGGAGGGGGGGGGGGGCGTACTGCCACATTCGGCAGTCCAAATGTTGCGGCCCTAGAGGTACTCGGGCCTGCCTCGTCGGGTGGGGGTACCTGTCGCACAAGGTTGACACGACGATATTTGTGTTTGGTTCCCGCCATTCCGTTCCGAAGGAGGACAGAACGCATTCGAGACTACCCAATAACAACACGCGGGGTGGTTGTGGAAGGTGGGGCGCACTGCCACGGGCGCAAAAACACTTCGCGCAGCCCTAGAGGTACTGGGTCCTGCGTCGTCCTTTGTTGGAACATGTGGCGGGGCAGATAGAATGCAAGAGTGTTAATTCATGAACAACCATGCCCACCCCCCCCCCCCCCCCCTCACACACACATCCCGTGTATTCCACAGGTCTTACCGTGCGCATGGATGTCTCGCCTTTAGCCTCCGAGCCTGTGGTATCCGGTACGCCCTCACCCCGGCCTAGTACGGGCGCATGTCCTGAGGGTGTGACTGCCGACGCGCCGGCTACCTGCCCGCCGCTCTCGCCAGCGTTGCTATCGCCAGGCGTAGCAACCAAACCGGCTCCATCGCCAGCTGCAGCCAAGCTGCTCGGCAACCTTTCTGCCGCTGGCGGGCCCTGACCCTGACCCGCCACTGACTGCGTGTCGGCCTGGCTACGTCCAGCGGCCAGGGACGCCACGCGACGGGAGCGTCGGGCAGGTCGAGCAGACACAGCCCTTGGCCGAGAGGGTCGGGCGGGCCGGCTGGCGGACTCTGGTGAGGGTTGTCGCGTGCGCGGGGGGGGGGGGGGGCTGTGCTAGGCAGCTCCAGCGGGATGGGGCCTACACCAGCCTGCACGGCAGTAAGTAAGGGCGTGAGGTGCGACTCTCGATAGGAAGTAGGGCAGGAGGGATAGGGACGCAGGGACGTAAGAGGCGGCAGCATCCCTACTCACAAGCCGTGCAGACCTACGCCGAAGGTAGGCAGAGTCCATTCCTGTCACGGATCCGGGCGTCTCCGCCATTTTATGAAAGTTAAGACCCCGCAGTCCAGTGAGTGTCGCGTGGGGTCCTTTCCTATGAACGGCTGTCGGCCACGGTTTGGGTTCTGGGGCGGCCTTGGCGGTGGTGGAAAGGTAGTGGTACTGCGCAGCCCCCCCCCCCCCCCCCCCCCCCCCTCCACTCGAGTGGGCGGGAGAAGGGATGGCGGCGGCGACGGCGAGTACAGTACTTTGCGCTGTATATGTATGTCTGTAGTACATTGTTTGGCGCGCGAGCTAGTAAATTGTCCCATTTTCAGTGAGTCAAAAGTGAAGTATAGTGGCCTCTACCGTTTACGCTATAATATTGCCCTTTTCTGGATATCGGCATACCAAAACAATTATTCATTTTTTAATTTTTTTTTAAATTTTCAGCACCTGTGTTTTTACATACACCTACGACAGGGCAGCCACCTGTGCCATAGCTGACCATACCCGGTATAAAGATGTGTCCATACGTGTACTTTGATGCCTCAAAATCCCTTGTGCAGTTAGATTTCCCCAGGGTTGCATGCCCACCCGCCAAGTCAGCTTCCCAATTCTTGGCAACCTCTATCAGTATGTGCACATTGGTTGCCGGATCATGGGGGTGGTGCATGTACAAGTAGCGGGACAACATGGCCATTAGCCGCGAGCGCCATTGCCGCGAACAGCTTGCATTGGTCGACGAAGGCTTCCCGCAGCTTATTTAGGTTCCCTAGTGAATCCTTCGCAATATATGTAATAATGCACACTTCCGAGACGCGGTACAGCTGATCCCGCGCCTCAGCGAGCAATGTCCCGTCAACTTCGCTAAACATGCGTCCATAATCAGAAACCGGGGTATCGTCCGGCGCGTCTAAGAGGAAGAACTCCCAGCCCCGGAGAGCCTTTGCCCCAACGGTGAGGATGTCCGGCGATGTCTGTTCCGTAGTGTCGCGAGAGACATATGCGCGTTGTTGTCGCCCCTGCGGGTTGCAACCCACTGTCCCGGCGGCTCGAGATGGACGATGCAACCCCTCTACACCAATTGCTGGTGGAGGGAACGGGTGAACTTCCTAGGGGCGCCATCGAACCCTGCGGGCAGCTGGCTGGCCATACTGGGCGAGCAAGGCGAGGAACCGTAGATGGTGGGTAACGCTGGGTGCCGGCGGCGGGTGGGTGCTGGTTGAGTAGCTAGATTTGGGTTCGGTAGCTGGGAGAAGCCGACCATTTTGCTGCACCGTCGTGTGCCAGCCGGCCCTTCGCGGCACTACAAGCCGTCGGCAGCCCCGACGTAGTCAATCGCTTGTCTCGCTGCTTGGGTGTGTGCAGACGCGTGCTATCGAAGTAAAAGCTCATATTACGCGACCCATTCCCGTTAATAAGGGATAGTAGCTACGGTCTAACTACGACCATGGAGTACGTATGTGTCAAATGAGGACACATGTGTCCTCATTCACAAGCAAAATACGGTCGATATACGGGATATGGCTCAGGACTTTCACACAATACCGCGGATTCGCGCTACTACTATGGATACGCAGCAAGCCGGGTACTCGCACTACTGGCTTGCTACGACCTACGCTATATAGTAGCGGAGTGCGAGTCGTCCAGGCGCGGCGCCGGGCTTACTTTTTTTGAACGCAACAGTTGCGCCTACCTGCTAACGCATACTGAAAGATGCTGAAAGTCACTGAGACTCCCAGTCTCGCACACCTGCCAGATAGTACCGTCGATGCTCATCCCCCAGCACTCTCCATCATTGGCCAAGCACGCCAAGCTACATCCATCCCACCCGTGGGCAAAGCTGTAGTGAGGCCTCCAGGTATGACCATACCACTTGGCGGCGGTATGTGCAAGACGGACCGCATTCCCGAGGACGTGCTACATGCATTGTTCGTCCACGGCCAGGCGACCAGCAATTGCCATATCCGCGTTCACCCATCGCAACCCAGGGCGGGGTCGCTTTCGGCTATGCTCTCGCGGACATACTAGACAACTGCGCCGAGCGGAAGCAGTACGACGAGGCCGGGAAGGATAACTCGCGTGCTGCACGTTTTCAAGTGCCCGATGATGATGTCATCTTGATGTATTTTGCCTCGTGCGTACCCGCCGCGTTGCGTGTCCGGATCTTGAACATTGAACCCGATGAGGCAGCGCCCCCCCCCCCCCCCCCCACACACACACATGGGATCTGACATGGGCACTGGCGTTAAGAACGTCTCCGTCGACGTTCCATGCCATACGCCCACGAGACGGGGGGCTGGAGTCCACAATGAAAGGTACAATGAGTCGGCGGGTGGCTCACATGACTGCGTAGAGGATTTGAGTTTCGCATGCGTTGACCGCCCCGTGAAGCGTTTTTGGTGTCAATGGCTCCTGCATCTCATCAGAACAAGGCGGTGCTGGCGGCTGACTTTGACGAATGTTGGCCGCGCGACACTCATACGGGGATCCGTTACCCTCATCTGAAGAAGACGCCGAGGTTTCCCATCGCCGCGCCCCCGTACACCGAGCGGATATGGTACGCTACCTTCAACTTCCGTGCCGGCTCCACAGTCCGACAGCCGAAAACCACTGCTACGCCGCCAAGGAGACCGTCATTCCCGCGTTCCGAGTGTACCTCCCCTCCCTCTTCCTTACAACCCTTGTGGGTTGTGCTGACAGTGCACCTTGTGCTATCCATGAAGCAGGGGAACGTGAGGAACTACCTCGCTCGGCACTACTTCCGGGAATAGGTGGGCAAGGACGCCCAAGGTAGCTAGGAAGAAGGCGGGACCATTTCCGAGCGAGGTATTTCCAAAACTTGATTTAGATATAACAATTTTCAATTTCAAATCAGACTGCTAAAAGTGAAGTGAAGTTTTCCTCTGGGCATCGGACAAAATCGCCTTAGCCCTTTACCTGCTCCTGCGCCAACTGCAGTCGTAGGTCTGGCATAGCCATACATTAGACCGTTGCCACATTCAAACCCCGAAGGGCTAATAAAGTAATGAATGCATCAACCGGGTAAACCCGGGACACGGTCCGGGAGACATTGCTTTGACATGACAGAGCCGGGAATCGATCCGGGGACCTCCTGAGTAAGAGACCGCCGCTCTGCTACCGAGCGGACAGACAACAAGCAGGCCTGTATTCCTATTATACTGCGACTGCGTTGCTATATCGGCAGAGCTATCGGATGTAAAATTGCGCGACTACCGGTACATCCCTTGTCCGCTCGGTAGAGCGGTCGTCTCGTATGCGAGAGACCCGGGTTCGATTCCTGGCCGATGTATTTCGGCAATATCGGCCCGGCGTGTCCCGGGTTCACCCGGGTGATGCATTAGCCCTTCGGGGTTCGAATGACGCAATGGTCTAAGGGCTACGCCAGACCTACGACTGCAGTTGGCGCACGAGGTCAAGTGCCGGGGCGGCTTCGGCCGATGTCCCGGGGCAAACTTTACTTTGCTTTACTTTTACCGGTACTGGTGTGAATTTCAGAAAGGCATGTAGTCGCTAACAACTAAAATTAGCGCTACTACTAAATAAAAGATCAACACAAGCCGGTTTGAAAACATCGACACAAGCCGGGACTCGTACGACTACCAATACCTGGCCCATACATTGCAAGCATGTCAGCGCGCAGCGGACGAAATATATTTATAAATAAACTATGATTACTATTATATTTATTTATTTATTTATGGTTAATGCGAGCGCGGGAGATGCGATGAGAGCTACCTGATTCGAACACAGGGCGGCAGCAATAAAGCCCGTTATGCAGCAGTGATTAGTGATGCTGCCTTTGCATGGCGTGCATGCAGTATACATTAATGAATTATTGCAAAAACTACAGTTCCAAGATATTATAACGGATATTGGAGTAGGACTCTCGCAGCCGGTGAGCTTAAAAGTGAACGCAGCAACTCCGAGCTCCGCATCAAGCCGCATCATAATATCACCTGCTGTGGTTTGCTCGGCATTGCTCATCTGGGGCGTCTCTTCTGTCCATCAGTCAAGTCTATCATCATTTCATGCAGCTAACCGTTTACCAGCAAGAGTTGGAAGAATGCGAACGGCGGCGCTCGCGAGAGCATTGATACATCAGTCCGGGCAGTCGCGAGCTTGCTGTCACAGACCATGCCCTTAATTGCCATCTATCTATAAATTGAATTATTACTGATCCTTGGCTGCCTTGCCATGCTCACCCATATCTTGGTAGAGCGGATGAGCACAGGAATATCGAATGCAAATGTTTGGTCATGAGCAGCCTAGCAAGACTACTGAATAATGCCTCTCGTCTAGATATTTATAATTAGAGACGCTCCCGCTGGATAATAGAGGGTATGCATTTGAATGATCTGTCTATAGGAATGCTGACAAAATAGGAGAAATGGTCAGGGTAGGGCAAAATAGCGCACAGACGTGTTACTGCAGCCGAGCGATACAGAACTTTGCCACCACCTTTGTAGTGTTGGCATCGGTTGATCATCCTATAGGCCAGCTAACGCATCGAGCACCAGCTTGGCAGTAGATTGGCCAGTAGCTTGGCCAGTAGAAAGGTGGCCATTAAGGGTTGACAGCTTGACGTTGGGATTGCTGCGGTTGTCATGTGTGACTGAGGTTGATTGCATTCCGGATCGGCTGATGGGCGGTAATAAGTGCTGTCTTTCATCCGCCCCCAGAGCGGGCCAGGCGATGACTTTGTAACTAAATGGCGGATGTTGGCTTCAGTATCGCTTTTACAATTTGGGTTGTGAAGATACGGGGCAATGGCCCTGTGCAGTCCAGAAACGTGGTGAACAAGTCGGGCTGAACGTGCACCAGCTTTGTGCAGCGTCCCCTGCCAGCAGGCATATCGTTAGCAGATGTCACCGCCTAGAATGTCGCCGATAAGCTCGGCTCCTACTGATGCATGATTGAAAAAATATTGCTATGGTTGCGTGTGTGCACATTTAATTAGCATTGGACTGCGGCCCCTGCCTTGTGGGCATGGGCTACAGCTTTTAAAACATATACGGACAGTTCCTCTCCAAGGATAGACGCCCAGGTGGGGAAGGCAGGTAAATGAAGAATGCCATGCACGCGCAACCAAAACAGTATGTAGTAAATACAAAATGGGCAAAATTACTGCAATATACAGGCAGTATGCGTAGACAATTAAGCGCACTCCTCACACAGGCCTTGCTATCATTTTATATGCAAAGCTGCGAATGCCCGTGTACCAAGGCCTGCTCCGATCGCACTTTTGGTGACGCAAGGTGGCCAGCTCATCCCGTTGAAGCATGTTCGGAATCAATGCTGGATGCATGTATATTACAGAGCTAAATGTATGTACAACTGAGGGTGATTCGCTTTAGGGGTGGTTTCCACGAAATGAGCGTGATGATGCATCACTGACAATGAGTCGGCAGACCAGGAAAGACCGGGGATGTTGGCAAATACTCATTGCCGTCATCATCTTCACCAGCCTTGCCAAAGTAACTCCAGCAATATAAGTTCATTGGTCCAGGAGAAAACCTTCGAGAACACTGTGAAAAATTATTTATCTATGTGACATGTTCCTGGAGCATGAAACCTGGTCGTAATACACATATCGACTGTCGAACAACCAGGATCCGAAGCACGTTGGTGGGTCAGGCCGAGCCTTGAGCTGGCTGGTGCCGATTGAGCTCGCGCAGCAGTCTATAGTGGAATCGTCGACGGTGAAAGTATTGGTTTCTCGAGCTCTCTAGTTTTGACGCGCCAGTCTGCGCTAGTCTTGCTGGCGAGCTTGGCGACAAAGCAGGCGCGACGACGCCAGCACGAACAGTTTGATTTAGGACGCCAACGCGACGCAACCTTCCACTTCGCTCTCGCGACCCTCGAGGTTGAACGGAATGGGATGTACCCTGCCGTTGTAGGCTCGCGTCTTCTTCGCCTTCTTCGGCGCGCCTGGCGTTGCGGGTATGTGGCCAAAACCGGTGGTTCGTGACGGTGCCGGCGTGCTGGGAACCTGAGGTGCAGCCTTCGTGGCCATGGGCGAAGCTTGCTGCTGGACGCCGAAGAGAGTTATTTCATCCGAAGCAGCAACATCAGTTTCAAATTTGAAACACAATAGATGCCCGTTGTCGAAGTTTGCGGAGCACTGCGACGAGGAGCAGCCATGAATCGTGGCACGGCGCTTCTGGGATGGCAAACGAGAGATGCTGTGGGCCCGACCTCCGACAGCTCCGGCGTCGAGAGTGATTCCAGTTTCCGCCGCGGAGGGCTCAGCAGAATATGCCATATAGTCATCACCACTATTGCTCTTGGCCGGCCGATAGGGCAAGCACAGACGGCCGTTGCTTGAGGCATTATTATCGGAGCTACCAGTTGCCAGTGCGCCAGCCAGGCTCTTCGTTGCGGAAGCCGCGAAGGTTGGGCGCTCCATGCATTTGGCCCATTTCCCGTTGCCGGTGGGCTTGTCGTGCAGTGAACCGACGGGGACGCGAGATCTTGCCATAGCCTGGATCTTGCCCTCGGCGCTGGACGACCTGGCCCCTGTCACCATTGCAGTCTCATTCATAGAGCTGAGCGGAAGAGAGTAGGGCTTCATCAGCGCGTCGTCCCCTCCAGTCGACTCTTCCGTCGGTCCCGACTGGATGCGTTGGCGTAGCTGGCTCAACATCTCGGATCGGAGCGCACGGCCAGTAGTCGCCATTTATCTCGACGCTGTGACACTTCTCCAAGTGTGGAGGAGTGGTAGTTTGCAAGTACTTGCGCGGTACACGCGAGGGCGCAGGGTTCGAAGTAGCGGGAGTGAGCGTGCCGGTATTTCGAGTGTGATTTGGTGGGAAAGTGCATTTGCAACTCAGAGCCGCCGAGGTTGTGAGAAAAGGTGTTCGGTGTGTGGCAGTGGCTGGCGAAGGGGCGGTAACAATCAATGGCTGTTGCGACTGTTAATATTATAACTGTTTCGTGCACCAACCGCCCCCGGTAGTACCTGTACCCTTAGTAGTTAAAAACAGTATATCCGCCGGTTTATTTACATTTCATATTTTGTATATACCGCGGAGTTGTGCTTCTGCATGCGCGCTGTACGGCACGTCGTCACCGCCTGCGCTGCTGGCGGGGCGCGCTGCGCGTGACAAGAACTCTAACCCCGTTGAAGCCCGGACAGCCCACATATCCCTACTAACAAACCATGAACCCTGAGCCCTATCATGAACACCAACACTTGTAGCTAGGATCCAATCAGTATTAGGTCCACCGGTCCTCGCGCATCCCTCTGGACTCCTACTCCCAGTCCCCGTTGATTTTCTGATTCTGGGGAACTGCCCTTTTTGTAATTCACACCAGTACAGTACCAGCAGTTCTGGGGAACTGCCGTTTTTGTAATTCACCCCAGTCCCCGTACTGGTCCCCCGTCCCCCTCTACCCCTACTGGCCTACTGGCTGAAATTTAACCCGGGTCTCCGTAGGCGCAATCTCATTTTTTGTACGAGTATACTGAGCGAGGATTGTCCTCGATACTTCAGGATCAATACCTGTACGGTACCGGTAGGGGCTACCTCAGGGTTTTTTCAAATCAGGGTACCGGTAGGTACGGTAAGGATTTCGACCCGGATTGCGACCGGCGGTAATCCTTACAGGTAGGCGCTGTGATGCCGAGCATGTGCACGGTGCCGCTGCCGCACCGCGATGCTGATGATGCCAGTAATCGCGACTGGCACTCGTACTAGTCGCTAACGTGCGTTCATGCATGCTGATGCGCGCGCTGGCGGGAATTTCGATTTATGATCGTCGCAAACATCATTATAATCCTTACGTCGCCGCTTTATTGAGACAAGGAGTCTGGGCCCGTGTCCCTCCTGTCCACGGTTTATGGATTTGCACACCATATTCTTGTGCACGGTTTCCAGTAGACATTCCAGTAGGCGCGCATGTAGCGCTAGATTTCGTATATTCATTTCGCACACGCGAATCGTTACATCACCTGATACTTTCGACGGAACATTAAGGGATAAGGGAACTCGTACGACGAATAAGTACATGTGGCAGTACTAGACTCCGACTTGTGTTGTGTATAACACGGACCGACATCGTACGAGTAGACGTAACGGGTAAATCATTGCTCGTGTAGTACACTCGTATACCATACAAACGGACTACTGACACGCCGTCGGATTTTACGCTGGCGGGATGAGAGGGGGTGTGCGATTACATGATCGATTTCGCGTGCATAGTGTCCTCCACGACCCCCACTTGGGGCAATAACCCCGCCCCACTTGTGCACCCCGGGGATCACGGCGACTGAGGCGGAGCACAACAAGTTGGCGGCGGACCGGGCGTCTTCCGCCCCGGTGCAAGGTGACTGTTCACCGGTATTACCCTTGTGTGGTTGAGGACCGCGGCCGCCTCGGAAAATCCGCTTTGACGGTGGTCTACATCTTTGCGGTGTTGCTTGTTGTGCGCAACTTCCTTGCCGGTCCTTCACCCCCGTTTTCATGCTTCCTTTGCGATCAGTCACCCAATCCGTCCAGGCTCTTCGGAACGTTGTCGCGAGCCAGCCCGCTGAGTTCCGCCATCACATGTCGCGCACGCGGAGGGGGTTGTTGCAGTTAGTCATTGCTTGTGTGCAAGGTACTTTGGGCGGCATTCTTTCTGCCGGTGTGCAGACGGCCAAGTATGATGCGTATATCCATGCTCATTCCGCACCCTCTCATGTTGCTGCTTCCACCTCGTAGTTGTTGTAGTGGACGTTTCCTATTGCCGTTTCGGGTGTTTTCCTGATCGCCTTTTGTAATTACCTCATGTAATTAATATTATAAACGGACTACTGACATCGTACGATTACGGATAAAACTACGGGAGAATTACTTTGCCTTGTAACGCCAAAATGATGAAAAAAATGAGGCTACGTAGCCCGGATGCATGCGTGCGGGCATGCAAGCAGACATGCACCCCCAATTTCGATTTCGTACATGAATCGCTACAGTACCTAATACTTATCGGCTGAATTCCATGCAAGTCAACCCGGTGCATTTCATTTTTGGCTGCTCTAGATTCCGGTAATTTAGAGAACACAAGTCGCACCGGCGGTGTCGAATTTCGGCCACTCAACAAAAAGGGATAAGAAAATAAAGATGGCTCTAGATGATGGGTGGTGGTAGGCCCATTTTCGAAAGGCCGCTAGATCGGCTATAATAGCCGTGGATTCGACGCTAATCTAGGAAAACCCTATATTCGAAACGTCGCCGCTATATCGTAGTTCCAATCTAGGACGTCGTAGATATTCGACCTCCGAAGGTCGCAAATCATCGCAAATCTAGGACGAAACGGGTAATAATCTACGACGTCCTAGATTGCCATCGAGGGCCTTTCAAGCCCATCCGGTACGTATCCCAGGTCTATCTTCCGGGCCACCTACCCCGCGAGCCATACATCGCGACTGCCGCCAAGTGATGGCTTTGCACCGCTACATCACCCGGGCCGCCCGGGCCCCGCCGCCTATCCCGTGCCGCCCCGCCCGCCCGGCGACATGCATATATAGACGCCGATTCCGGGGCATCAACTGGTCATGAATATTCCTCCGTGTGACAAGTATACGAGTACGACGTACTACAATTTAGTACTTGTACTATGTGTGCGTATACATTGTGTACATACGTGAGACTGCAATGAGTATATTTACGATATAATGGTGCTATGTGGTAAGTGTTGTTCTATTATTGAGTCGAATGTCGCCGCCTCGATTGTATCGGTATCTAAATGTATAGGTCACCGGAGCAAACTCCACTGATAACGAGAATTGATATCTCGCACGGGGGGGGGGGGGGGGGGGGAATGTAGCGTGACAATTATGTGCGTACGATATACTCCAGGTTAGGACATGTACCATGTGTACGTGTACTAGTGCGATGTGTACCTTATGGACTGCGATGAGTATATGTACGATGTACGCTTTCCATGTGGTAAGCGTTATTGTGGCAACCTTGTGATGAACCAATACATTTGTATTCACCAAACGTTGAAGCCTCTCGTTTTCGCACCACTATTGCACACCACCGTTGTTGCTGTTTTAGTTACTCTCGTGCTGAGACTGTCGCATCCATCATGCTAGGCTCGCATCGTAGTTTCGTAATCGTCGGACGCCCCGTCGCCACCGCCAACCCTCGCGGCACGAGGCGATATAGCATGGCGATGGCCAGCAACGCCATGTATACAAGATACCCGCCGTTGATCCGAGGAGACGCATAGTGTAGCACGGGGAGGGGTTCTGAGGTTGGTACATACGGGTGGGGCCAGCGAGTAGTGAGCACCGATGCGGGCCGCGGCGGCTGTCGGGTTGGTGGCGCAATCCCGGGCGGGGGCTAGCGCGGGAGGCGCGGCCGCAACGAGATGATTTGAGACGGCTACTCGTACATGTGGGGTAAAATCGTAGATCGCGTGCGCTGTTTCCTAGATCGGCAAAACAATTTAAGCCGGATCTAATACGACTCAATCCTAGCGGATTTTCGAATGTGGGATTTTAAATTCTTATTTGCACCCAAAGCGCTGACCATAACGAGCAGTCGAGCAACGGGCCGATGGGATGTGGGCGGGACGCTGGCCCGGGGGATGGTGGCGTCGTGCATGGTGTCCAGAAGCGAATGCACGCTTCTGCCCCGGACATGCCAATCAAGTAATTTGGACGTGGGTACAAGTAAGGCTGCACCAATTGGGTGCAAACATGAGGCGGGAGAAAAATTCTCTAGGGTCCCATTGCTGCCCAAAAAGATCTTGACGCAACCCCCCCCCCCCCCCCCTTCCCGCAAGGCAGGCGGGGAACCCTGAAGTATTGGCAAAGTATTTGTATGACCTACTGGCATCTATCATGACAAATTGACATATATGTCATATATGCTGAGGCGCGTATTGACGTGCTCCTACTGGCATGTCATATCCAGGGTGTACCGGAGTACATATCACTGTGTAAGTTGCGCCTTTATTGCGCATGCTTTACATGCACTACATATATATCGACCGGTTTGCATTAGCTTCCGGCAGCCCGCGCGACATCCTCTGGGACGAGATTATGTTTTGGCGGCAACTGCCACAGGTACCTAGCTAGAGTATCCGGGCGACCCCGATTGATGTGCGTTCCTCACCCGATTCTAGCCGCCGAGGCATCAACGGCACGTCTATGCATCAACCAAATGTGCGCCAAATATGCGCGTACGGACTACTCGCTTCGGTAGCCGCACGTCGGGAAGGGGCGGCGAATAAACAGACAGTGAACTCCCAAGGTGGCTCGATCATATTTCGTGGGTTGAGTTACACGGATATATCACGGAATTCATAAAAAAAGAAATTGCCCGACTTTTTCTGCGAGCCTAGACCCACCGCCCCCCCTAAAAGACAAAAAAAGTTTTTTCTTTTCTGATCGGGAATCGATGTCTCCGCGCCTCGCGGCTCCAATACGCATGTCGCTGACCCTTGAAGGCATTGAAGCAGAGAAGGGACCGCATTTGCCAAAGATGTGACTCGCCCATATTTTGGAAGGAAAACATGTCCATGCATGGGGCCATGCAATCCGCAATGAGAAAAGGGATGAGGGAGAGTGGGCGCGCAACAAGCTGTCAAGCTAGCGCACATGCAAAAGGTGGACCCCCGTCGCTGCTCCGGTGCGTAATATAATAGGGCTGACTGGGGTTGGCGCGTGCGCCGCTGGTCATCGACGTTGCCTAGACATAGCGGCGTTGCCAACGGAACACGAAGTGCCGTTGGCCCGGTGTAATCCGAACCTCTTTTTGACCAATATGGCCATTTAAGCAGGGAAGGGCGCATTTGCCATTATGACGCCTTTGGGCGCGCACGCCGCCGAGGGGTGCTGGCCCAACCAGACGAGGGGGCACCACCCGAAGAACTGCCAAGAAGCAGCGCATGGCAATGTTGTCGGGTCGATGATGTGGTGCAACACGACGCTGAATAGCACAACCCAGCCGCCAAAGTGCTGGATCTTCTGCAACACGACGCCGACGGAGTATGTTGCACTAGCGGCACCCTTGCGCGGCGAGTGCAAAATCCACAGAAAACCGTCGGGCGGTTGCTCCCCGGCTCCTACGCCACGCGCTGCAACCAAACGGTGACGGTGTCTGGCGTCCACTTTGCCGTCGGCTCGCTGTGGGTGCTTGATCGCCCATCGTGCCGTCGGCAGCCCTCGCCCGCCGCTGCAGCCGGCGCGAGCAGCATCAACATATTGCAGCATGGTCGCTCGCGATCCGGGGTTGCGCACGTGCCGGAATCCGGCACTGTAACTGTCGCGCTCCACTCCACGTTGGCACTTGCGTGTAGTCACGATGGTGCAGCAAAAGAGAGCCGTCCGCCGTAACGACGAAATCGCATGAGGCGCACTGCAAGCCCGCCTTACCGCGTGCGTAGAACACGTACATGCCGAGCACCGAGATCGCCGCGCGGATCAACGCGATAAGAGAATGCTAACTGGGCTCCCACGAGCTACCCAACTCATCGTGCAATCGCTCCGCCAAGTCTAGTGATTTGACCATGAGGTTAGCTTGCGCATAGGTGCGGACCTCGGATGGTTCCTTCTCCACCTGCGATGTCGCTAGGCCCTTCCGCATCTTTGCGACGAGGTCGCCCCGGGCAACGTGCTGCACGTGATCGCGGTAGAAACCGTTGATGGGCGACATGTATGGTTACATGCTTTGGCCTTGACCGTGCCTCGCAGTCCCTGCCATGCGGTGTACCGTGCGATGGTAGAAACCGTGGCACCCACGGGGGGCACACCTTGCTCCTTGGATAACCGGAAGAGAGACTTGATCGCGCTGCCATACGCCTCGCCGGTGTCCTTGGCGGACCAGGCCGAGGTAAACATATCCAACGCCGTTTCGCCGAGCCAATACATGTACGTACACGTGCTGTATGGTGTCTGCCCATGGATTGGTGCCACCGGGCGGGCTGAATGTCCAAACACTACTTCTACTTGGAGGCGCGCTCTGCGCGCGGAACGTACAACGGGCATGCCTTGTACGGGAAAAAGCGACATGGTAGCGCTCACGGCGCCACGGCGCAAGTGTAGCCATGCCCGAACGGCACCCGGGAGATGCTCACGGCCCACCGCGGCGCCTCGAGCATACCGCGTCTGCCCTGCCTCACGGCATGAAGAGCTCGGGGCGTGGCGGCACCACCCACTCGTTCGGCGACGGCCATATGGGTGAATGCTTGGTGCCACACTTTGCCCTCCCACCGGGGCGCCACGACGGTGGCGGCGGCTCCGCTCTAGCGTATCTTGAGCACCAAGTCTTGCAAGAGTGGCCAAAGCGGGTTGCCGTAGTTGTTTTCCGCCCGCCAACTCGCATCGAACATGTGAAGGAAGTCCATCGCCTTGCAGCCCGGAACCAGCCACGCCGCGTTGTAGCGGGGTAGCACCGCGTTTAGGGCCGACACGAAGCGGTCGACAAAGTGAGGCAATCACTCGGCCTCGAGATTCGGGAAGAGCATTGAGTCAAGGAGCCAACAGTCGTCGTTATCCAAGTCCCAGCTAAGGCGGTCCGCCCAAACATTGGCGGCCAACCAGACGTAGCGCGCCCTGACGTGAATTCCGTTGCTGTTCAGCAGGTACCATAGCCGGCGCATCTCCGCGATTATCTCCGGGGACCGAGAGGTGAGCCTGGCGAGGACGCTGCACACCTCCTAGTTGCCCTCGTGCAATAACAACACGCGGTGACCGGCGAGGTGTGGCAGGAAAGACTCCGCCGCCAACCGCGCGGCCTTGAGTTCCTTCAAGGTAATGTGTTGCCGCTCGTCCCCTGGCCCCCAAAAGCGTCGCGTCTCGCGGTGGCCGTTGAGCATCGCCCGCCACCCGTAGCCCGAGCGGTCGCATTGGATGTAGGCGGTCTCGACGGGCCGATGGATGGGCGTGCAATTGGACTCCTGAGCGGGCACTTGCGTCGACTAATGCAGGTCACGACGAAGCTTCGGCGTTATCCGGACGCGGCCACCCCACTTGGAGCTCACAACGTCGTGGAGCGCCCGCAACAAGAAGCGGGCGGCCGGATTTGCCATGAACATGTATTGTGCCCAGCCCGCCAGGGACTGCAACTCTCGGACGGGTAACCATCGCGCGTTGCAGGCGGCCCGCTGCATCGGTTGCTTGGCATGCTGCGACATAGTATTGGCGAGCTTGGCCCCCGGGGCATACACGCAACCCGTAGCCGTGTCAATGTCCACACCCAGGTGCTGCTCGTACTAGACGGGCTCCCACAGCCCGTTCGTGGGGTTGCGTTGCAACCCTAACCCGTCTCGCATGTCAACGACGCGCTGACGGAGCTCCATCGCCTTCGGCTCCGACGAGGCGAACAACACGAAGTCGTCCACGTACGGTCAGATGCGTGCTCCCCACCACCGTCTTCCCCGGAGCCAACGGCGCGGGCGGGGCATCTTGCCAGTAGCGGCGTAGGAGTAGCCGGGGAGCGTGTTCGGTGTCGCATGAACGTCATGGTAGTGAAGGTGACGAAGTAGTAATGGCTCAACGACCACCCCATCGGTAGCCCGCAGAGCCGGTACAACTCGCCGCGGATGTTGACCGTGAAGTAATTTGTCTCGGTCGGAGGGCGCGATGCGCCCAAGGCGTAGAAGCCGTCTTGAAGGTCGAAGGATAACATGTGGTCCCCTTTCTTGGTTAGGTGGCGCGTACTTATTATGCTATGAGCGCCTCCATCCGGCGGAGGTGCTCCAAAGCGCAATATGTGTTAAGCACGCGTATGTCGATGCGAAAACACCATTGGTTGTCGTCGCCGGGCTTTGGTACGAAGTAGGCCCGCGACACCCACCACGCGCACGTCGACCGCTCCCACGCGCCGGCTGTCGTGAAGCGGTGCTGTACCTCGGAGAAGAGGAACTTGAGGCGTTGGGCGCCGGAAGCATAGCCATAGCTGTTGGTGCCACCAATTCCCCTACCTATGGAAAAGCATGCCATAGCACATGACGTGCCGGTACTCGTCCCGGAATGCCGTCTTTATTCGCCCTTGTGAAATAAAGGTCCACCTCGTTGTGCCGGGGCTTGAAGAGGTTGGTGTGTCGCACGCCCAAAGGGCGGGGGAGGATGTCGTGGTAGGCGCGGGGTAGGTCGTCTAACCAATTGTGGGGGTCGAAGAATTTGGCGCAGTCGTCGTCGCCATCGTCGTCCTCCGTCGCATCTACTGCCCGGGCGTCGTGCACCGTTTCGTTACCACCCTTGCCCTCGTCGTCGTTGATCGCGGGACTTGCGCGCTGCTGGTTGAGCTCCTCCATTATTTCTAGCTGGGTGGACAGGCCGTCGAGTTGCATTTTCAACGCTTGCATAATCGTAGGCGTTCCCTCCAAGGTTGTCCGCTCCGCCGGCTCCGGCGTCTTGTCGGGAATTTTATTTGTGGGCTGGCGTTCGAGGAACCACTCGCCTCGAGCCGCTCGCCTCGCATCCTAATTGTCCGCCATCGTGTGTAGCTAGGAGGTGTAGAGAGTGGATGAATCGGTCGATACCGTACACTTGCGAGTAGTCACACCTTGCGCCCCTACAAGAGAGGCCATGCCTTCGCGCAAGCTGTCAAGCAAGGTCAAAAGGCAGAAGGTGGACCCCCGTCGCTGCTACTATGGTGCGTCATATAGCAGGGCTAACTGGGGCTTGCGCATGTGCCATTGCTCATTGGCGTCGTTGCCTAGACATAGCGGCGTTGCTAGCGGGATACGAAGCGGTTGTTTGTTTGGTTTATCTAATTCAAACCTCTATGTTACCAGTATGCCCGAAAGGGGCACATGCGGTCTGAGAATTACCGTATAGTCGCCATCCCCCCGCCAATGATGTGTGAGGGTACATCCCTTGTCGGCTCGTTTGAGCGGCCGTCTCGTACGCGAGAGGTCCGGGTATCGACTCTTGGCCGATGCATTTTCGGCAATTTCGTCCCGGCGTGTCATGGGTTCCCCCGGTTGATGCATTAGCCCTTCGGGGTTCGAATGAGGCAACGGTCTACGGTCAATGGGCTATGCCAGACCTATCTACGACTGCAGTTGGCGCAAGAGCGATGTCCCATGGGCGAGCTTTACTTTACTTTTACATAAGCTAGCTGCAAATGGCGATCGGGAAATCACCCTATATCATTATATCATTAGTCGCTACATTGTCAGAAGCACGAGTATGAGTATAGCTAGCGACTGCTAGAAATAAATACGATAGATGAGCAGTCATTTTCCCCGCCCCCGGGACAGGGCTGGCACCAGTGAAACCCTTGCAGCGTCTCTGCGACGGCCGTTTAGGCAGCGATCCAGTTACGGAAAGCCCTGCTGAGCAGTCATACAATACGGCTACTCGTACCTACGCGCTGTACCCGATACAGATACGAGTTCGAAGTTTCTGTTGTCGTACAGCTGTAGTAAATACATGGGCAAGCTGTACGGATAGCCGTAGGCTGTAGCGAAATAGCGATAAATCCTCATCCGCGCCGTCGCTTGGTCCTTATCGCCCCCATACATGTGAAATCTATCTGCATATCCGGCATATCTTCCAGCGGCACGCCGGACAAACTAAGCTCTACCGGTACCAGTACCTGTACTCTGAACAATAAATTATCCGTGATTTCTCCTGCAAAGAATTATTGTACAGATACGGGGATTCGCACAGTGTAAGGATACCGCGCAATATTACCGCGCTTAAACGCACCAAGGTACCCACATGGGGATTTGTGTGGTACATATCCTTACATCACAGCCATGTATTAAGAACGTCAGCATCCCCGTCGCAGCGACGACGATCGTCGCTGATGAGACGGTGATGCTGACTACAGACGAGACGAAATCAAATGCAAAATATGTGAACCCGTGCAGGTACCGGTAGTCGCTAGTCGCTATCAGAATAACATCGCTAGCAGAACATCGGAATGACAGCGCGACGAGGATGCTGCTGCTGCTGCTGCTACAGCCGGAGTACAGGTACGGTAAGGATTATTCGTTTACTCGCCATGTAACATACCTCACGCTGTGCAATATATGTAATACTACGGGTATAAAATACTTCTGAATTAGAATATGGGGGTCGATGAATCACGCACCACCCATGATGACACCAAGCCATGACGCCCAAGGCAAGCAAAGGAAATCGCAGGGATATACTCTAAGAAAGAAGATCGGAAGAAGACACAATACGAGAGCGTTTTGTCGCCAACTTGCAAGTTAAGCCCCCGACCCATGGCACGCACGCAATATTACACAACATACCGCCGCATGAACGGCCGCGGTGGTGCCATGACAACATCAACATATCGGCGAGAGGCCCTCGGCATCACTACCCCCTCCCGGCACCCCGCAAAGCTCCCAGCATGGCACTAATCATGAGATGTCGAGAGCGGGAGCGAAGTAGCTTTGAAAACCGACTCACTTGTCAGTTGGACCCCTTTCTATAAACTAGCCGAGAAATTGGCTGTAGTTGCCTCCTACTATGGTTCTTGTAAATTAGTATCAACAATTGTAAGAGCATTCTTGGGCTACCAATTTAATATGTGAAATTTATCATTTCTTACAACTTTGTTCCCGTTTAGTTTTGGTGGTAAGCATGTAAGCTGTGTTACGGCCCGGCTGCATGAGCCCGCAAAGGGTCCACTAGTTAAAGTGCGTAGCATGAAGCACTCTGAAGGCCAGGTCATCCCTAATGCACGCCCCACGATATATCGCATATATCGCAACCCGGTGTGCTAGGGGTTAGGGGTCATGCAACATATCTCCCGATAGTGTCGCCCACCACGCATCGATTTTGCCCGGCTGCTCGGTATGAAGTACCCCCGATACCGGATCGTGCAGTGGTTGGTCGCTCGCGCCCTCGAACGAACCATATATATACCCCTTCCAGAGAGAGCGCGCTCACTTCGAAAACTCCCGCTTCCTACCACCCTTATTTAAATCATTAACTGCTTTTTGCACGGCCCGCTCCCTCTGGCGGCGGCGGTTATTATACATACAAGTGTCCGAACCCTATGCCGTGCAGCAGCATAATGTGCCGACGCTAGAGCGGCATCCCGGGGGGCCCTCACTCGTCAAAACGGGGCCCGCTTAATCGCGCTTAACACGGCACTTTCTGCTATATTGTTCGTACTCATTTTTTACTGTACGAGTACCGCATTCCGTATACTCTGACGGCTACCCCCGCGATTGTATATATACACATACATATGTATGTATACTGTATGTATATTTGCATGAGTGACCATGTAGTTTTTGTCACCCATTATCGTTCATGACTCGCGTGTTTGCATCAACCCCGGCCAGACGGTATGCCCCGAGCGCACAGCAGTGTTAGTCATAAGCTATATCGTGTCAACTTAAATCGTTGCAGGTGCGGTAGTGTTTTAGTACCCACGATTGCTGTTATTCATACGAGTATGTCGCCGTGTTATATCATCTACTTCGGACCATATGTCCCGAGCGAACTGTGATCGTAACGATATATCGATCGTGTCAACGTTAGTTAGTTATATGGGATATTTTCTGTCACCCATTATCGTTCACGACTTGCTTGTTTTCATCAACTCGCCGACAGACAGTATCCCGAGCGCACGGCGGCGTTAGTCGCGCTATATAGCGTCAACCTGAAATTGTTAATTAGAAGTCGTGAACGCCGGACAATATGTCCGACCGCACATCGTTGCAGTAACGATATATTGTGTCAACGTTAAATCGATACATGTAAGATAGTTTTCTTGTCACCCATAGTCGTTCATAACTTGCGTATTTTCATCGACCCGGGATCTCAAGCAGACAGTATGCCCCGCCGAGCGCAAATACGGCAATGTTAGTCACGTTATATCGTGTCAACGTTTAATGGCTACATGTAGCGCGGTAGTTTATTATCACCCAGTCACGACCGTCCAGGTATATAGGTATGTCCGTATTTACCCTTCAAAAGACGTCGCCAAAGTTCAGCCCCCCCCCCCCCCCCCCGGCGCACCCGCCGGCAGGCAGCGGCCCACGAACGAGGAGCGGAAGATCATGGGTGCGGCAGGCCCGGCGGCACCACCCCCACCTCCACGTGGTGGGTGATGGTAACCTTTAAGGCCCGTGCCCGGCTGGGTGCGGCAGGGGGCTGAGCGCGGGGGTGGCCGGTCGTGGCGGGTCCTTGGATCCTGCGAGGCTGCGACGACCGGGGATCCCGGAGAAGGGGTGGGGGGGGGGGGGGGGGGGGGGCTTTTGAAATAATACTCGTAGTCCTGGTAGCGCCTGCGGGCGCCGCCGGGCAGCAGCCTTGTACGGGGGGCTGCTAAAAACAATTCATGTACGACCTCGGCCTTGCGTCGGCCTCTCCGAGATCCGCCTACGGTTGGGGAGGGGGTCTGTACGACTCGGACGGGGGCAGCCTACTGCTCGCGAGGGATGTTCGAAAGAAATTGTGTTTACGTACCTCGGTACAACCCGTGACCGACATGCAGAAGATATGGCGTAGCCCCTCACCCGTATGTGTCCCACCTACTGTGAATCACTCGAATCCCGGCCTAGTACAACACGGAGTGCTCGGCGGCGCCATGCGGCCGACCCGTTCGGAACACCCGGGAAACCCTCAGCGCCGCCCCGTGAGAACGGGCGAGGGCGGCGAGCACGAGAAGACGCGACCCTAGCATGGCATGGCGGGCGTTCGGGGGCTGAGAGGCCGGGCATGGCAGCATCTCAGGGGCCATGGGACTAGTAGCGTTCATGGGTACACTTGCCCCGCCGCCCTATGGCACCTTTGTTATGCGCCTGTACCGCTTATTGGTGCCAGTCCTGAGCATATTTGGTGCGAACTATATCGCCGAATGGTGGTAGCACTACAAGAAGGCGGCCGATAGCAGAGGGCGGCCGTTCAAAATGCTTGAAAATATGCTCGAACGCGATTCTAATAGGGGGCCTTCGCGACTTTGAATCAAGGATTGGGCCAAACTTTGGTTCAACATATTAGCGTGCCACTTCGTGCGCGGGCCTAGTCACTCAGCATGTAATCAATACAGTACAAGTAGACCCGTTGCAAGAGTGTGGAATCCAGAGAGCCGCAAGGATCGATAGTAGTAGTCGCTACATATTGTACAGCTCCGCGTCTGCCGACCCGCCGACCCGGGGCCCGGCGTCCGTCGACGGACGGGCCGCGAGGCGGGCCGGCGACGGTTGTCGATCCGGCGTCCGGCGACGGACGAACGATGGCGTCCGGCGTCCAACGATCGCTCGGATCCAACGATCGCATTGCGGGCTGCAGAGAGCCACAAAATCCAGAAGTATGACGAGGGCGTCCGAAACACAGCCGGCATGCTTCGCTTTGTTCCTTTTGCCGTTTCCGAGTTCGGCTCGTTGGCCCCGCACGGTGAAGTCTTCTTGATGGTTGGAGCTCGCGAAAGCTAGCCACACACACACTGGCCAAAAAATCGGCCAGTTCTTGTCTGCGTGGCGTCGCCGTTTCTCCTTGCTCATCAACATGGCACATGCAGATGACAACGTTCTTGGCGGGGTCGCGGCCGCGTGCGCGGCACGTGATGGTGCTCCTACGCATGCGTCGCGTCGTTTGTCGGCCTGTGTTGCTATGACCCGGGTCATTGGCTGCAAGCGTCCTCGCCGCGGCTGATGGCCCGGTGGTCTCTTTGATTCCTGGCAGCTTGGCAACTTCGTGGTTCCCTTGGCTCTCCCTTGGTTCTCGGCTCCCTGGCCTCCTGCTCGACCTTGGTTTCAAGCTTATGTCTCTCTTTTGCTGGCAACCTTTCATACTTGTTGTTAGTTCTGTTTGTAGTGCACATATGTTAAAGCCCTGATGTAAAAAAATAAAAATTGGACCAACATCTTGATCCAATCTTTGCGTGCGCGACAAGGGTGTGCGGCGGGCTGGCGTGTCCGGCAGATGCTGACGTGTTGAACAAAAGTGTTGGTCCAAAGTTCGCGAAGGGTCCCTAATATGATGCTCTTTGAATTTCAACTCTGCTGCTGCCTCGCGCCCGGCCGCGACTGCGCCGAATGTCACTGTTGGGTATTTGAATATTTGAAACGACATACTACATGCCTCAAAAGTAATGAACGGATTTTCAACAACTCAACTTATTCAAATCGGTGCCCCATGCGGTACAGCGAGCCGTTCGGTACCGGATATATCTAACAAAACAAAGCATCATTGTTACTTTCGGGCTGCGGCGGTGCGGCCTGAGCGTTTAAGCGGCGCTCTCCGTACGCGCGCACGCCCTTGCACATGTTCGATTCCTGCACTGGGCAGATTTCCTTGTGAGGCGGGCCCGCCGCGCGCGCGGCCTTAGCGGGCGCGGGTGGGGGTGCGACTAAGTATCGCACACAGTTTACAGCCAGCATACTGTGACCCTGTGTACTGCGCGCTTATTCTGCGATTTTCGCGCGATTTTCATGCTGACCGGCAATAATTTCCGTTTTCCCTGGGCGGCACACTAGCAAGCGAATATCGCTGATTTTTGAAGCTCATACGCCAAGCGCGGCCATGGGCTCGCGATGCAAGATAGCCGCAATATGACCCCGCATGTTTTCAGAGTAGGGCATAGAAATACCCTAGATAACCTAGATGTACACCGCATACATGCGATGCTATGTATTGCATTTGCATCTGCCGAGATGTAGTAGCATTTCACCAAGGCTAGATGTAAATGTGTATATGTCCACAATACACCATCGCATGCATTGTGCGACTACTAGGGGCGGCTAGCTCGAGGGAAGATGAGGATATATGCCCACAGGGCGGCAAGCAGTTTGGCGACATGTGGCGTGCAGCCTGCGCACGGATAAAGATCCACCCGTTCATTAATTTTGACGCCTGTAGTATCGTTGCGCCGCGATATCGCACGTGGACCGCGTAGCAGCTGGCCGCCGTTAAAGTAAAGTAAAGTTCGCCCCGGGACATCGGCCGAAGCCGTCCCAACACTTGACCTCTTGCGCCAACTGCAGTTGTAGGTTTGGCATAGCCCGTAGACCATTGCCCCATTGCCCCATTGCCCCAGGCATTGCCTCGTCACTGGCCTCCGATTAGTCTTGCAAAATGCTTCGGCAATTTGCTTGATGACTATAACGGAGCGTCGCCTACCCAAGGCTTTCCGTGACTGGATCGCGGCCTAAACGGCCGTCGTAGAGACGCTGCAAGGGTATCACTGGTGCCAGTCCTGTCCCGGGGGCGAGAAAACCCATTTATTTCCTCATTCGAACCCCGAAGGGCTAACGTATCAACCGGGTAGACCCAAGACACGCCGGGACAATATTGCCGAAATACATCGGCCAGGAATCGATACCCGGACCTCTCGCGTACGAGACGACCGCTCAACCGAGCGGACAAGGGATGTACCCTCACATCGTTTTTTTGCGTCACGTGTATCGCTCTCCCGAAATGCTTTGCTCCGCGGGTTGGGCTTGCCCCAACTCACATTACTCGAATGGGCCGACGCCCAAACGGGTAGGGCGGACCTTTCGTGGTCAGTGCCGGGCATTTTCATGGCAGTGTTTTAGACGGTGATCCAGCAGTGTTGGAAATTTCATCACTGGCCTTTAATTATCTTGCAGACTGCTTCGGCAATTTGATTGATGACTATAAAGGAGCGTCGCCTACCCAAGGCTTTCCGTAACTGGATCGCTGCCTAAACGGCCGTCGTAGAGGCGCTGCAAGCGTTTCACTGGTGCCAATCCTGTCCCGGGGCCGAAAAAACAGGGATGTACCGTCGTCGTATTAGCTGGCTGTCGTACGTATATAGGGACGCTGCGAGGGTTTCACTACTGGTGCCAGTCCTGTTCCGGGGGCGGGGGGAAAAAAGCAGCTGGCCGTGTAAAGCCGAGGGTGGGACCCAGGGCACCCTATACACCAGGGTTGGGCTGCAGTCCACTTTCCAGTACTGCAGATTGCAGTGCAGTAGTGCAGGCTGCATACATGCTGCAGTACTGCAGGCTGCAGGCAGGCTGTAGTGCAGGCTGCAATGCAGGCTGCAGTCAACATGCTGCAGTACTGCAGGCTGCAGTGCAGGCTGCAGTTTAGACTGCAGTAGCACGGAAACTGTTGAATATAGGTTATAGGGACGGGCGGGGCAGAGAAAGGCATATATGTGGGGCACTTTGGGTAACTGCACTGTAGCCCCTTTTCGGGAAGTACTGTAGGCTGCAGTGCAGTAGCTTAACTGCAGGTTGCAGTTTCTGCAGTCTGCAGTGCAGTAGATACTGCAGCCCAACCCTGGTATACACGCGCCCCGCGAGGGGCGCAGGGAGGGCCAGTACCAAGGTACATATTAGCTCGTACCGCGTGGTTCAGTGCCCGGCTGCTCATCAGGAATAATAATCCATGATGACTTCTCACGAGAAGCCCCTTCCTAGATCCGAGCCTCGTACGGGTATACCGACGGTACATATCCGTACAGGACAGCACCGCGCCACGACAACCCGACGTCCCACACAGTCGACCACGCCCTCACCTTCTCTGGGACCCTCGGACAGCAGGCCACCCGACCTCCCACACAGCAGCTCCGGCAGGGTTTCACTTCATTCCAGGAGCTTCACTTGGCGCCGCGTTACGCCACCCTGACTCTCGCCTCACAGCCCCCACCCCGCCGCCGCCGCGCAGCCAAACGTTACTAATATCTGAAGCAGGCGCGCCCCAAGTCGCGTCGCACCTCAGGCGGGGATTCTCTGGTAAATTAAAAACGACCCTCGGTAGCCAAAGCATGGGCTCGGTCGCGCGGCTATCCGGCAGCCCAGCTGCCCTTTGTGGCGGTAGCACTCGCCACGTCCGTGGCGGGTCTCCACTTCCAGGGGCTGCGCGCTCGCACGGAGCCAACAGCAGCAGGTAGGCGCGCAGCATTCAGCAAGTGCCCCCCGCCGCCCCCCCCCCCCCCCCCCCCCACCCCCCCCCCAACCTTTGGGCGCGTAATTTTCGGCACTGCTGCAAAGTTCACCGAAATGATAGACATTTCCTTTTCCGTGTGCCTCGAGTTTCCTTTTGCCAGATGCGGGCTCTTCTTATGCCGTTCTTGCCCTCCTGCCCGCATGGCGCTTGTTTGCGTGCTTGCCCCTTCTCCCTTTCTCGGGCATTGCCCTCTTGGTGGCGTGTATGACAGCGGTTAGGGCGATGGCACCCGCGGAGTAGGGTCCTCCAGTCGCGGTCGGCGTCAGTTGCCGCCACAGCCTTCTCCTGTGAGTGTGTTGGGCGGCTGACACGCGGCTTGCGGCTTGATAACTGGGAGTGCTGAGTGATTCCCCCCCCCCTGCCACGAAACCAACCTCCTTGCAAAGCTCTCCTGGCTTGCCACCTTCCGCCTTTCTGTGTCCTGGCTACTGTCCATGCGTGCTCCATTTGGGACCGCGCCGTGGCTGCGGCCACCCTCCCTGACACTCATGCTTTTCAGTCCTCATTCCGGTTATACTGTGTGTGTGATATGTGATGACAACAAGGGGACATTTCCTGTTATCCCCCGCACGGGGGCAGCAGTGCTCTCACCTTCCAATTCAATTCGCCAGTAGCACCCGGCCCCGTTGCACACGCCGCCTCACAATGCCGCCGCCTCGGCGCCCTCTTCCGGCAGGCGCGCCGCGCGCAGCACGGTTGTGAGGCCTCGCGCCGCGCAGAACAGCGGCGGCTTCCCTGGCGCTGCGGGCGACGCGTTCGGCAGCGCGAAGAAGAAGGCGGAGGAGTTCAACTCGGAGCACGACCTCTCGGGCAAGGCGTCGCAGTTCACTCGCCAGGCCAGCCAGAAGTGTGTGCCTGTGGATTCCCCCCCCCCCCCCCCCCCCCCCCCACACCACACACACACACACACAGACAGCCGCCGCCCATTGCCTTGCTGAACCCCCTCCCCCCTTTTCACCCGGCAGCCTTAAGCAAAAATATGAGGAGGTGGAGGACAACGTGAAGCGCGCAGCGCGGGAGGCCAACCGGAAGTTCGACGTGGGTGGCAAGGCGAGCGCGGCGTACTCCAGGTCCGGCGCCCTCCCTGGGTCAGTGAGGCCAGCGGCGTTTCGCATGCAGGGGGGGATTGAGCCGTCGTGAGGAGGAGGGCGGAGACTGTTTCTGTGTGTGGTTGGAAGGGGGGGGGGGGGGGGCTTCGATGGACAGTGAAGCACTGCATTGGCACTGGCGGCGGGTTTCGCTGGTGTTGTCGGCCTCTGCCCAGGGAGCAGCGGCTCGACTTCCAACCCGGACTCCCTGCTTGGGCATCAGCCGCCATTGCCGTGCCGTGGAAATGGGGTTGGGGATCGCAAAAGAACTGCATTCATGTGGAGCATTGAATCTGTGCTATAATATTCGTGGTGGTTTTTTCTGGTACATTTCCAGATTTGGTATCATCTTTCTCATTTCTCACGGGGGTCGAAAGCAGTCTTGTGGTAGCGGTCCCAACTCGAGGTGGCCTTTGAGCTGACCCCGCCGTGCCTGGTGCCGGGCCACAGCGTGAAGGACAGCGTGGAGACGGCGGACCAGAAGCTGGGGCTGAGCAAGCGGCTGCAGCTGCTGCTGTCCGACCTGCGGCGCAACTGGCCGGCCATCCAGCGCAACGTGGCCGCCTTCTTCCGCTCCCCGATCGGCAAGATCACCTTCTTCGTGGGCCTGTACTACGCGCTCGTGTCTGGCTGGCTGCTCAAGATTGTCTCGTACGTGTTCCTGCTCCTCTGGCTCGCCGTCATCTTTGGCGTCCCGCGCCGCTTCATGCGGCAGGCGGCCGAGCGGGCGCAGGCGCAGGCAGGCGCGGCGCCGGGCGCGGGGGGGCCCGCGGGCGGCGCCTACTACGGCGCCGGCAACCCCTACGCGCAGGCCTACCAGCAGCAGCAGCAGCAGCAGCAGCGGGCGCGGGGGCGGAGCGCGGCGACCGAGCCAGAGGGCGCGGTGGTGGATGTGGAGTGGTCTACCATAGACGAGGAGAAGCCCAAGTAGGCAGAGCCCCCCCCCCCCCCCCCCCCCCCCCCCCCATCTCCCTTCCTGGAATGGCCTGTCTCCCTCTCCCCCTCCCCCCCCCCCCCCCCCCCACTTCTCTCTCTCTCTCTCTCTCTCCCTCTCATTCTCTCTCTCTCTCTTCTCCTCCCTCCATCCCTCTCATGATGCCCTGTGTATGTACCACACGACGACTCATATCAGTCTCTTACATACAAAATCAGGGCAGTACACAAAGCCACATACCTATCGGAGACATAGAGCACGGGCGCGGAGGAGAGAGGAATACGAGGAGCAGACGTGAAACTACGAGCATTTCACGGCTTTGAAGAATGACCATATGTTCCGGATACATACATTCTACATAGCCACATAGATAACACACAGCACCGAATATTTCCTGATAGTACGGTGCTGCCAGGTGCACAGTCGTGATTCTAAACTCGTGCACCTGTACAGGGTTTTAGGGTATTTAGGGTTTAAAACCCTAAAGCACCTGTACAGGTACCCAGGAATGCGCCGCATGCGTACGAGGTGTCCAGGGCATTACGCGGGGGAGGCGGGGGAGGCAGGGGGGGGGGGGGGGGGGGGGTTACATGCCCCACTAGTTGTTTTTACATGTACACACATCCACGGTGTAGGTGTACGGCAGAGATTGGGCCAGAAGGCGTACAACAAAGAGCACTGAATTGCGCCCAGAAGCTGACGCTCAGGATAAGCCAGAGCCCGGGATGCGTGTGGTGAATAACCGTGTTGAAGTTAGGGCGGCCTCGCAGAGTTTCGGAGATACGCACAGGCGCCAATCTTACACTTGGTCACCGCGGCAACCTCCCCACTGCCGCCCAGCCCCCTGGCAGCCCCCCGCCCCACCCACACACTCGCAACCCGCGGCAGCCGGGCCTCACTGCCAGCCGCCGGACGCCGCCTTGCACTGGCTGCAGACATCCGCTGACTCGTGGCACTCTGCGCAGGAAGTGACGCGGCCACCCATCAGCCGGGAGCGGCACACAAGCACGCGCGCACCCAAGGAGGCCGCTGTGGCGCGAGAGGCGTGTGCTGGGCCAGGAGGAGGGGGGGGGGGGGGGGGGGGGTGCTCACCCAGGATGCACGGCTCGGCGAAGCGGAAGAAGCCCGCCTCCGCGAGCGCCTTGATCACCTGAAACTCCGTGTCGTCGCGCCCCTCGTTGGCGGGCAGGTCCTTGGGGTTGTAGTAGTGATATTGCTGGCGCCGCGGCGGGGGCGTAGGCATCATGGGCGCGTCAGCCTCCCCCCCGCCCCGCCCGGCCGCCAATGTCGAGCGCGGCGTGCCGGATCTACTCAGGACTCTAGGTTTTTGTCAACGCCCGGCGATGCGTATCTGCTAGGGCTGTAACGCATTGTGCACCATGCTGCCTCTTGCGGCTGGCCACCAGCCCCCGTTGCACTCGACAAAGCGCCTCGTGAATCCCCCTCCCCCCCCCCCCCCCCCACCACCACCACCACCAACTCACAAACACCCTCCCCCGCCCCGTTGTGTGTTTGGTTGCTTTGGTTCTTCTCGGCTGTTGGCATTCATAGCTATTCCGTCGCTGGTAGCGGTATGCAGGTAAAGGGTTCTTGTGCCCCCCTGCCCCCCTCGTGGTACCCGATATGGCGTCTGTGGCACTGGGTTTCCTTCTATTGCGCCCCCGGGACATGACGACTGGCACCAGTGAAACCTTTGAAGCGTAACTATGACAGCCTTCCAACGACAAGTCATTCACGCGGCAATCCAGTTGCGGAACGTCCAGGGTGGGCGGCGTTCCGTGATGGTTGTCAAGCAGATTGCTGAAGCATTCCGCAAGACTAATTGGAGGCCAGTGACGGAGTTTCCGGCGCTGTTGGATCACCGTCTAAAACACTGCCATGAAAATACCCGGCACTGACCACAAAAGGTCCGCCCTACCCGGCCGAGCGTCGGCCCATTCGAGTACTGCGAGTAGGGACTCGGTCGAAGTTGCCGCCGCTGCTGTGTTTCCATGCATAGGGTGGGGCTCGCGGCATCATGCGGGGGCAGGCCAGGGCAGCACCCACCACGCCATGCCGCGAGTGCACTTGGAAGCCGTAGATGTCAATCTGAGCGCATTTGTGCATGGCGATCATGATGCCAAAGAGCCCGCTGGTGGCGAGGAAGCTGCGGGCAGCAGGAGGGCGGGCGTCAGGCTGGCCCACATGGGTGTGCAAGTTGACCTGCGAGTGTGTGTACATGCTGTTGTTGGGAGGGGGGCGCTCACTCCAGGGAGTCGTCCATGTAGTTGATGAAATCTGGGTGGATCCCGAAGAAGCGTGTCTTGGGGTGCTTGCGCCGCTGCGTGATGAGCGACTGCGAGAGGGGGGGGGGGGGGGGGGGCAGAGGTTGCCGTGGGGGTGAGGGTGAGATGATGGCTGGCTCCCTAGAACATGCGGGTAGAGGTGCTGGTTAAAAAGGAAGAACGGCGGGGGTGGGGGGGGGGGGGGGGGGGGGTGGTGGTGGGGGCAGGGGTTGCGATGAGGGTGAGGGTGAGCCTCGATGGCTGGCTCCCTAAAACATGCGGGTGGAGGTGCTGGTTGGGGAAAGTGCAAGGGGGGGCACCTCGATGTTGTTGGGGCTGCGCATGTGCTGCATGTCGATCTCAGTTGGGAATTCCCGGTACGCAAAGTTGCGCGAGTTGGTGATGCGGTGCGTCGTCTTGCGGCCGCAGAACTTCTCAAAGCCACGCGTGGGCGCACTAGTCCAGAAGAGACACAGGGAGAAAACGGAGCATGTGAGTGGGTGTGCGGGGGGGGCGGCGGGGGGGGGGGGGGCACGTCAGCGACAAATGACCCAAACACAGATCGCCCGCCGTCAGCCTGGCTCACTCTACAAGGCATAACACTACTCTCTTCACAGCAAAGAAGCTGAGCCGTGCTGAACGCGCCTCGGCACAGCCCGAATGACTGTTGGCAAGGCGAGCTCCCTTACCGTTCCATCGTGTGGGAACCAGCGGGACGTGGCGCGGCTACAAATGCAGTGTGGTGTGGGGTGGGGTGGGGGGGGGGACCTGTTGAAGCGGAACACCATGTCGTGCTTGTCGATTTCCTCCCCGCGGTGGTACTTGAGCAGGATGCCGCTGCTGCCCACAATAGCGCAGGTGCGGTACACGCGCCGGTCGGTGGGGTCGTGCTCCGGCAGCGCACGCGTGAGGCGGCTCCCCACCTGCCAACGTACCCAGCGGGCTCATCGCTGCTGGGAGGCTGGGGGCCGGTGGGGTGGGTGGGTGGGGGCCGGGGGGGGGGGGGGGGGGGGTAGGCCCCTGTTGCCGGCTTTCTGACCGGTTCTCGCCGCTGTATTTTCTCTTTTTGTTCACATATGAACAACAGCCGTCGGAAATACGGGCGGGCAACATCTCGGAGCTGAATATGACGAAATGAACTTTCCTGGGAATCAACACTCGTTGCAATTCCATAAGGGAACGGAATTGTGGTACCCCCTCCCCCCCCCCCCCCCCCCCCCCCGCCAGCTCTTCCGGGTGACAAAAGGGGGACTGTGCAGAATGTGCTCCCACTACCACCGCCATCTTCTGCGCGACACTGCGGCTTGAGTGAAATAACGACTCATGAAGTGACAACAGAGGGTGACACACTGGAGCGACATCAGCGTTATTTCCGACAACAGTGACAGCGCCGACTAACCCTTATCACAAGCCCCAAATTCGGTCTGCTATCAACCTATAATCACATCTGCTGTGTAGTTGTGCCTAGATATGAAATCTGGGGGGAGGGCAGGCTCCTATTTGCAGTGTTCCGATTATCGCGCCAGGACCCGTACAGGACAGTGGCGCACGTAGCGGGGGGGAGGGGGGGTCAGTTGGATAGAGGTATACAAGTGCGTTGCAGGAGGAGGACGAATGAGGGTTTGCCTTGGCGACCGTGATCATCTGGCGCAGCGCCTTGGTTTTCGCGGTCGGGTCGCGGATGGTCTTCAGCTCTGCGCGCCCGCGCACGCTGGACTTGGAGAGGATTAGCGCTTTGTCGTAGCGGCCCTGCATGAGTACACCGCCGCACGCGCCCGCTCAGGAGGGTCAGCTGGAGGAGCCGCCTTCCAGGGACGCAGGCGAGGAGGCAGGGAGGGTAGGGGGAGCAGGCAGAGAAGTGTGTGTGTGTGTGTGTGTGTCGTGGGGGGGGGGGGGGGGGGGGTAACGTTCTATTTCCACCGGAATTGCTATGAGAAAGAGTATCGATTCCCAGTTAAGGGCATTTCGTCAATTGTTTCATTCTTTGCCAGAGGGCAAGACCGGCAGCAGTGAAACCCTCAAAAGCGCCTTTACGGCGGCTTTTGGGGGCAGCAATCCAGTAACGGACCGATTTGCTTGGGCAACAGCGCTGTCATAGTCATAAAGCAGAACACAGCGGCACTTTCGTTTCGTCATATCTGGGAATTGTAGATACACGCAATCTACAGAGAAACCCAACCCGTCGCGGATTGCCGGCCGGCGGGCAGGCATGAACACAAGTTCCCCTGGTGGACGGTAGACGCGATGGCGTGGCATGTTGCAGGGATAGGTTGAGCTGGACCCTCTTGTCCCTCCACAACCTGCTTTGGGGGCACTGGCGGCACCTGGAAGGACGCCATCGGCGCCGGCTTGGCGAACTCCGTCACCTTGCTGCAGTCCGGTGCTCCGGCGTAGAGCACCGCGCACTCGCAGGACTGAGGGGGGAGGGGGTGTCAATTTGGGCGCATGGGACAATTGCGGCGATGGCTGGTATTGAGGGAGCGAATTCTTGGGGGGGGGGGGGGGGGGCAAAGAGACAGAGAGGGAGCATATAAAGTACTCGAGGTGGCTAAGGGGCATCACCCCGCCCGCCTCGATTAGGCATGTGTCTGCAGTCCAGATTTGAGCAGTATGAACACATGGCAGTTGCGGGTGCCGACGCGGTAATAAGAACACTGCGAATAAGAACCAGCCCGGCAGGTCAAAGAAACTAGAGATAGCGGAATTATACCAAACGGTCCTATGTGTTGCACACCACCCGAATTTGAGGCTTACCATCATGGTTCTGATAGGTGAGTCGGCACCCGTAGGCAGTGCGTGGGTGCCGGTGTCGCCGACATGGCAATGCAGGCAGGGGATTCTAGTGCGGCTGTGACCTGCGCCACCGCACGCACGACCTGGGAACTTCCTGGGCAAAGGAGCTACACCCTGCGGGTGCCAACGCACCTACAAGAACCCTTACTATAATCCCTGCATTGTTCCTCCTAGCAGTCTATCAGGACATTCGGTACAGTTCCGTTGTAGTTTTGCCTGCGTTGCCACAGTTGGCACTGATTTGTTCTTATTCTAACAGGTAGAGCCAGGCGCCGCCTGTGCCAGCTTCCGTGTCTGAGCAGCAACATCCATGCGAGAACCTGGGTACAGTACCCGCTCTGGCGCTCTGCCGAGGTCAGACAAGCGTTCACGCGTAGGGGCCACTGCCACCCCCATCGCGTAGGGGCCACCGGTGCTACGCCGCTCCACACATGCACACGCAGTGCCCTCCCCTCTCCCCCCCCCCCCCTGCCCAAAACACATCCGCACGTGCCATGGCAGGCGCCCCATGAATGGCTAGCAGCATTGGCGTTCTGTCTTGCATGAGTACTTAGAAAAAAATGAATGCATGATATCATGGGCGCTTACTGTAACCACGCTTTCCGTTCAATATATAATTCTCTCAGCAGCAAGGGAGATCGACATATATCTGGACATATATCAGAATGCACCACGAATTCCCCGGCACCATAAAATATCGGTTTGCTATTTTCGCGACCAGTGATCCCAATCACATGATACGAGCACAGGTTCATTGGCACCTGCAGCTATAAGCGTATCTAAACCGATTCAGATCAAACACATGGCGAGATGGGGGGGGGGGGGGGGGGGGGGGGGGGGGGGGAGGGGGGGGGGGGAGGGGGGGTGGCTCAATATCGCTGACCTGGAAGGAGCCGGCCGGGCCGTACTGGCAGATGCCGTGGTGGCTGCACTCCCCGCAGGTGGGCGAGCCCGGGAGCGCACCCAGGCCATCGGGGCCCATGTCCGCCGGCGTGACCCCCCTGCCTGTGTGCCCGCCACCGCCGCTGTGGCTGTGGCTGCGGTGGCCTGCGCCGTGGTCCGCGCCTTGGCCGGCGCCCCTGAACACGAGGCAACAGGCGCAGCCGTCGGGAGGGACACACATGCGGGCATGCAGAGGTTGGAGCAATGCTGATGGCGTTGGTGGTTGGAGGGTTGGGGGGGGTCAGGCCAGCATTGTCTGAGATAGACGCATCTGTTGAGCTCAGCAGCAGCAGAGGGGTACGCGGGGATGTTGCACCTAGGCTGGTGGGCGGCCCGGTGGGGCCGGTGCGCGTCGCCTTCCACCCCCGTAGGCTGCTTCCCGCTGCCGCCCGCCGCCACCCCAGGCTCCGCAGGCGCCCCAGCCGCTGCGCTGCCCCCCTCAGGAGCCACGCCACTCTCCTGCGAAGCCCCTTCCCTGCTCGTCTCACCAGCCGCGTCGTCCCCGTCGTCAAACTCCACTTCGCGCTGCTCGATGGGCGCCGTGTCCGAGGAGCTCTCCGTACCGTCCTGCGCTGTGGCATCACCGGCAGGCGGCCCGCTGCCCTGTGCCTGATGGGCAGCGAAGCAGTCAGATGGCGAGCCCTGGAGCACAGTGGGATGCAGTTGGATGGCGCCGCAGCGGTAGGGGGGGAGGGGGGGGGGAGAGGCTGTGCTTGCCAACCGAGGCGTCCTGAGTGTGGCATGCACGGGCGGCAACACCTGCGGTCGCGCTTGCTCCTGCTCTCCCTCGTGCTGCTGCTGCTGCTGCTGCTGCTGCTCATCTCGCTGTGGCGGTGGTCTTGGTGCCTCCTGCTGGTGCTGCTGCTTTGCGCCCGCGTGCACCAGCTCCATGTGGTTCTTTCGCAGCACGACGGTGGCCGAGCCGGCAGCCAGCTTATTGGGCCCAGGAATAGGAGCGGCCTGCGAGCCAGAAGATGGGTGCTCAGCGCCTCCCCCCCCCCCCCCCCGGGCCCCCCACAACCAGTTCGACCGCCTACGCAGTGGGCCGTCCCAGGCAGTGACACGCCGGGAACCTCTGCCTGCCTACTCCAGCATATGAATATCATCGAGACGCAAGCAGCGAGCCCGCCCCTTGCTGGCTAGCCGGCGAGGCGAGTTAGTTGATGCCCTGGCCAGGCGGCCGTGACCTGCAGCCCCGACGCCGCCGGCAGAGGAGACGCCGATAGCGGCACGGAGCCCGCCCCCGCTGCATCGTCGTGCGTGGGGAAGTGCATGCCGTCCTCGATGTGCGACGCGCGGGAGGCGCCCCTTAGCCCGTGGCTGCGCCGCTCCATCTCCAGCGTCGACGGCAACACGTACAACACGACGCCCACCGCCAGCGCGGCCAGGAAGCGCTGGTTGGGCGACATCTCGCTCACGGGCAGCCGCTCGGCCGCCCGGGCGTGGGGAAAGGGGGAGAGGCAGGCGGCTCGGTGGGTTGTGTCGCCGCTGTTGTTGGTTCTAATAGGAGTAGACGGAAACAATATGGCACTGGTCGCTTGTGAACAAGGGGCGGAGTGGCAGCAGCTCCGCTTCGTATGCTGTAGCGACTATTTTGTCTTGCATCCGGAGAGTATAGTCTCTACGTTGGTTGGTCGCTACAGGGATATGATGTAGTCGCTACAGGTGCCGGTAGAGGGGCAGCAAGTCTCGAACACCGGACCAACGCGTGAAGAGGCCGTGCAAAACAGCGTGCGAAGAAAGCCGTAAGAGGTTTGAGTTTGATTTGCTGTGCGCACGCTTGACGAACGTTCTGAGAATAATAAATATATAGCAACAAACTTCCGTAACAGTTCTTTTAGTTTCTTTTAAGTTCTTTTCTCATCCGTGTTCCATATTTCTGGTACTCGCTATAGCCTGTAGTCGCTAATTTGATGTTAAATGCTGGGAAAATTGCAAAACGAAGTATACCTGTACAGGTAGCGGCTTCGCCGCTACGAGAAAAGGCGGGGCCCTTCTCCCTGTATATGATCTAAACTAGTTTATGGGGTTTCCATCCTTGACCTAACCGCTTTTCAGCTACAAGTGCTGCGCAGTGGTACGGGAACTAGTAACTGTTGTTGCGCCCTTGTTGGGTGCAGCACGAGTAGACATAAAAGCAGCCAGAACAGCTGAGCCTGCCATCTTCCAGTTTTCGCTGCGTTCCACGCAGCGATGTAAAAACTGTCTCGTAACCCGTTGCGAGCAAGGTCACCCCAGGTTGTTCAAGACCACACCCGGCTCACCACCCGAGTGTGAAATTCTCGTCCGTGCGTCCGTGCGTTACTATGTCAGATGGAGAAGAACCCGTCGCTGAGCCGACGTTGCAGTCGCTGAACGCAGACATGAGGGCCCAGTCTTCATTACTGCGAGAGCTGGCTACAGCTGTGGCACAATTGACGGTTCGTGATCGCGTTGTTGATGGAGAAGGGGCACATGGCTCCGGCTCAGGGCAGCGCTTCGCGAGACAGCCGACAGGCAGCGGGGGAGCCGCAGAGCGCCCCGACTTGCTAGAGCTAGCCCAGAGCGGCCGTGTCGGAGCAAAATCCGTGAGTGCCGAGGATGATTACCTCGCGGTGCCAGAGCTACTGCAGAGAGCAGAGTCTGGTTACGAGGCCGTTCGACCGGTCAGCCGAGTGCCTGGACTTTTCCCTTTGAGCACCGACCTAACGAACGAGTACCTCAAGCAGGATGACCGGCGTCTGCCGGCCCAGGAGGAGTACTTGTGGATGTCGTGTTTCGGGGCTCACATGGCCGCCCTTTTCGTGGCGCTCGACGAGCTACTGCCCTACGTCCCTTCCAGCAACCAGGACTTCACCCCCTACCTCGCGAGAGCCCGGAACCACGCCGAGGCCATCGACAAGGCGTTTCGGTTTCGTTTGGCCTTCCTACGGAAGCTCAATGAGATCAAGCGTGTGCACGGTGACCAAGGTGTTCTGGACGTGCTGCGAGCCCAGCATTTTCAGCCTGCTTCGGAGCATCTGGGTTCCGCGATTTTTGGGGACCTCATGCGGGACTACGAGCGTCGTGTCTTCGAGGCGACCGTTGCCAGCAGCGCCAAGGCGACCGCTACCTCTCGAGTGGCGGCTGCAGTTGCAGGTCGCGGGCGTGGGCGAGGACGTGGCGGCGGACGTGGACGTGGCCGCGAAGGTGAGCACGAGTGACGGTGTGGGGCGCCGTTCGTCGGAGCTGCAGGCGCCTTGCGAGGCCACCTTTCGGTGACCGCCGCAAGACGCACCCTTGCAGCTCAACGGCGGGATGAGCGCCCTGTGTCAGGACCTGACCCCCCCACCTTCCAGACTTCATTTAGACCTTCCTCGGTGCGGCGCTTCTTACAGCTACAGCCGAGTGCGGCTCAACCATCCGCACACCTGCACATGGCGGCTCAACCATCCGCCTTTCGTACAATCCCATCTCTGCGTTCGTCGGTTGTTACACTACGAGTTACAACCGGTTCGCAACGACCAAGTTTCGCGCGTGTACGTTACGCACGGGACAGGCGCTACGAGCGCGAAGGGCGCGCGGGGCGGCCCTCCTACCTAGCCCCGCAAACCCGTACTGAAGCTACTGCAAACCCGTCCAGCAACTACCGGCCAACCGCCGGGAACCTAACCGCTGCTGCCGAGTACTTTGCGAACAGTGGCCGTGCCGGTGGCACTCTGTCGGTAAAGCGACGCACTTACGTAATCGACGAGCCCGCAGCTATCGCTCCGTGGGCTGCGTCACTGCGATCCCGACTACAGGACGCGTTCGGCTCAGACGAGCTAGGCCAGCGGACGCTCGACCTGCTCTCCAGCTCCCTCAGCGCTCAGACCCTCAAGAGCTACGCCGGCAGACTGTCTCAGTTCGCTGAGTTCTGCCACGACTCCGAGAACATCAGCCCGCTAGAGGCGACTACTGCTACTGTTGTTCGGTACGTTGCCTGGATCGGGGAGCGAGGGCACATCGCAGCTAAGTCGCTGCAGCCCTACCTGTCTGCCATCAACACCTTCTTCGAGCTGCACAACCTCGTCCCGATCGCCAAGGACAGCCTACACCTCACTTCGGCAAGACGTGGGTTAATGTTGCGGCAGCGCCGACTGGACGCTGCCCCCTTGCGTGTCCCTCTGCCTGCGGATGTAGCTTACCGCTTCGTCTCAAAGGCCGAGCTAATTGTGTCTGCTCCTTACCCAGAGTCCCACCTCGACTACCGAGCCCTCTTGGCCTCGGTTGTCAACTTCCTGTTCTTTGCCAGGGGCCTTACTGGCGTCTCCTGTCGAGCGCAAGATGTGCATGTCGACACCTACAACATCACCTTGCAGATCTACCGCGAGAAGGGTCGCGCTGGCCGTCGGGGACCCGACGACCTGCGCGTACTTCTCCTTCCAGTGTCCGAGCACCCTCGAGTGGCACGACTCTTGCGCTACTTCATCGACAACGTCCAGTCTGTCCCCCTGGTTACTGTTGGCTTGGCTGCCTCCAACTTCTGGGCTGTCAATGTGGCTGAGCAGTCAAAACCTTGGACTGCGGCTACGATGTCAGACTGGTTGTCTACAGCGGTCAACCTAGTCAACGCTGCCCCTCCTGCTGGCACTTCCTGGACTTCACACAGTCTACGTAAGGGCGCAGCCTCTGCAGCAAACGCCATCGGAGCGCCACTGTCCCACATCCGCTACCAAGGCGGTTGGGCCACTAACTCCGATGTCGTTCTGGACTACATCGACCCCAACGTTCTTCCTTCTCCTGGCGCGTGGTTCTTCTTTGGACACATCGCCCCCCTCCGCCACTTCCAAGTCCAACAGGACTCCGCAGCGGTGGCCTTCCCAGTGCCTCCTTCATGACTTGGCGCTACCCCTTCTCCGTCAATCCACCGCTCTCTACGTTCGCTCAAGACTGGCAAAACCAGACTCAACTTTGAAATGATCTAAACTAGTTTATGGGGTTTCCATCCTTGACCTAACCGCTTTTCAGCTACAATTGCTGCGCAGTGGTACGGGAACTAGTAACTGTTGTTGCGCCCTTGTTGGGTGCAGCACGAGTAGACATAAAAGCAGCCAGAACAGCTGAGCCTGCCATCTTCCAGTTTTCGCTGCGTTCCACGCAGCGCCCCCCCTGACTCCGTTTTCCCTCCACGCTTTTCGCTAAACCTTCCTGCCAATTTCGGCTCTTGACCGTGTAAAACAGCCTGCGCGACCTTTTTGGCAAAACCAGACTCAACTTTGAAATGAGTGATTTCACAGCAAGGAACGTCTGGTTTGCCGAAGCATATCAGGTCTGGTTACAGGCTGTGAAAATCAGGAATTTGCAGGCATGCTGTACAAATCCACAGCCAGAGGGGGGGGGGGGGGGGGAGGATCGGGCGGGCTGTGGCGCGCTCGATGGAGCGTGCCACAGCAAAGGAGAGTGACCGGTCGGTCCGCCGTGAAGGCAGGTAGAGGCCCTGACCGTCCCCCGCAATCGTGCGCGCGCACATGCGCGCTACGGGCGCCGTGCCATGTATGGCTATCTCGTACATGTAGAGAAACCACATAAACTATTTTTAGAACATTTCACAAGAAATGTCTGGTTTGCCGACTAGAAAATGCCGGGCGCAGCAGGCCACGGGCGGGGGTCACGGGTGGGAATGTTAAAGGCGACGACAGGCCAGCGGGGTGCACCCACAGGAAGGCGGTCGCCAATACGGCCAGTGAGGAATGAAGAGGTCGTGGCGCGGCTTCCAGGAGCGCAGGTTAGAGCACATCTCTAAGAGGAGCTGGTACCAAGCTTTGTCAGGCCAGTAGGGAACAATGACGATGGCTGGGGCACCGCTGGACTCCACTTTGGAGACAAGATCGCCGATGAGGTTCCATGTAGGGTTACACCTGTTACGTTCGCAACGCCACGCAGCGTCGGAGAGGCGCCGGGCGTCGACGGCCTCGCACCGCGGGTCACGCCAGCGGGCGTTGAAGCGGGGTAGAAGGGCGTTTTCAGCCGTCGCGAAGCGGTCGATGGTGCAAGCGCCCCATTTAGCAGTGAGCGAGGCGAATCGACGAGGGTTGAACTGCCAGTCGTCGCAGTCAACCTCGCGACTAAGGCGGTCAGCCCATATATTCGCCGCAGACCGGATGTGGCGCACGGAAAGGGTAATGCCGTGCGTGTCCATGAGGTACCATGTTTTGCGTAGCTCAGCCATGAGGCGCGGAGAGCGAGAAGTGAGGTGGGTGAGGACGCCGACAACCGCTTGGTTATCTTCGTGCAAGCGGATGTGACGGTTACGGAGCATGGGGAGGAAGGACTCAACAGCCAAGCGGACGGCTTTGAGCTCTTTGAGAGTAATGTGCGCAGTGCGGTCATCGTCGTACCAAAACCCCCAAGCTTCATGGTGTTCGTTCAGAACGGCACCCCAACCGTACGACGAACTGTCAACGTGTAGGTAGCCGGTTTCGACAGGGCGGCGGTTAATGGGGCGGCCGTTGTGTTGGGTGGGCACGCTCACCCACCATTTTAGATCGCGTTCGAGCTGGCGGGTGAGCTTGACGCGGCCGGACCAAGAGTCATCACGCGTTTTGAGCACATCATGCAGCTCGCGGAGGTAGAAACGGGCAGGGGCGATGGCCAAGTAGAGAAACTGGCATTTGCCCGCGAGAGCGGCCAACTCGCGAGCCGGCAGCCACCGACGATTCCGTTTTGCTCGTTGGATTAGGCGTTTTGCCGCGCGAGCAATGCCAGTGAGTTTCTCAGCAGGCGCACAAAGAGTAGGCGACCCCGATGTGTCGATTTCTAACCCCATGTGCACGAGCTTCTGGGTGGGCTCCCACACGCCTTTGTTGGGGTTGCGCAGCAGACCAAATCCCGAGGTGGCGTTCGATGTAGTCACGTTGCTAGATGGCCTCAGCAGCCTGAGTCCGAGCTAGAAACAGGAAATTAATCATCCATGTAGGGTAACATGCGTAGGCCAAATCGGCGCCCGGGAATAGGTGTGCCGTCTGCTTCAGCCGGATTACGACGCAATGCCCTAGTGAGGACGTTGGTGAATTGGCAGAAGTAATAGGGGGACAGAGACCAGCCCATGGGAAGGCCAGCCAACCGGTACGTACGGAGTGCCGCGGTAATCGACAGTGAAAAAGCCCCTGTCCTCAAGGGCGATTCCAACCGCGTAAAACCCATCATGCAGGTCCATTTGCAACATGTAGTCCCCAGGGCGCGCAAGATTGCGCAAATGCGAAAGCTTCTCGAACGAAAGATCGCGCGTCTCGCAATAGCGGTTCAGGGGGCATAGGTCAATGATGAGCCTCCATTTATTTGTTCCAGGCTTCGGAACCAAGAACAACCGAGACACCCATTTTGCGCAGTAGCCTCGCTCCCAGGCCCCAACGGCCAGGAAGCGAGCCAATTCACCGTCCATGAGCTCCAATTGGGCAGGAGTAGCATCCCCCATTGACACCCCGTGATGAAAAGAAGGTTGGGCAAGCCCGTCCAAGAAAGGAACGCGTACACCTCTGGAGATCCAACTGAAAACACCGCGATTCGCACCAGCGGCTTGCCAGTTGCCGAGGGTACGACGGACGCGATGTCTCATAAAGGGGGAGTCGGGAGTACAGCAATTGGTGCGATGGATGTCGCGAGGGGGGCGAGCAGAGCGCGCTGTCGCTATGCTGGCCCTCTCTGCGTCGGCGTCAGGATCCACGGTGCGCGGCACAGAAGGAGTGCCGCGGCGTGGGAGTAGCCATGACTGTGCCACTAGGCGCTGGCTTGGCCAGCACTGGCAATGTACTGTCACTTTGTACTCGAATCTGTACTAGACGGCGGGCGTGCGTCGGCATACGCCCCAGTCGGAGCGCATCGCGACACCTACGCCCAGTAGGGGCGGGCCAGTACGGATCGAGCCATGCCCACACGGGAAGGGGCAGCCAAGGGTTACTGTTGGTCGACACTGGTCGAAGGGCTTGGACCTTGTTCCACTGAATGGGGAAGCACTGCGCCGGCTTCGTCCTCTCCTAGCGTTGGGCGAGTAATCACCAGCTCGTTCGCGGGTAGTAGTTAGCACGTCGCAAGCGGCGCGCGTCCATTAACCACACAAACCCTAACGGGTTTCTCCCATAGCGGGGGCCCGAAGGCTTCGCTCACCGTACATGGTACGATGGCGGAAGACCGGCACCCTGCGCGGCAAATTGCCGCGACATTGCTGTGGTGCGCTCGATGGAGCGTGCCACAGCAAAGGAGAGTGACCGGTCGCTCGGTCCGCCATGAAGGCAGGTAATGGCCCTGACCGTCCCTCGCAATCGTGTGCGCGCACACGCGCGCTACGGGCGCCGTGCAAGGGCTATCTCGTACATGTAGAGAAACCACGTAAACTAGTTTAGAACATTACATGAGGCAGCTGCAAAATTCGAGAAATCCATACAGTAATCCAAAAGAAAATCTAGCTACGGGCCACCAGAACCTCCATGACAGCCACCGACCAGGCATCGCCACCAGCCAGCCGCCACGCCACGCATTATATGGATCATGGATTCATCGCATTTATTCTTGTATACATACTAGCAGTTCGTATGTAGATGTAAGGACTATGTGAGGACAGAAGGACTGGTATAAGGATTATAAGGATTTTATGAAATTTAAGGACCGATGTAAAAAACACAAAAGAAACATCGATCGGTATCTGCAAATGTCGTATATAGGTTTTATTTATTACATTAGGGCTTTCACAAAAGCGCACTACAAACATAACTAACAGCAACTATGAAAGGTTGCCAGCAAAAGAGAGACATAAGCCTGAAACCAAGGTCGAGCAGGAGGACAGGGAGCCAAGAACCAAGAAGGAGCCAAGGGAACCACGAAGTCACTTAGGTGCCAGGAACCAAAGGGACCCCCGCCCCGGGGTAGGCTATCAGCCGCGGCGAGGACGCTTGCAACCAATGACCCGGGTCATAGCAACACATGCCGACGAGCGACGCGACGCAGGCGCATGAGCACCATCACGTGCCGCACGCGCGGCCGCGACCCCGCCAAGAACGTTGTCCGCATGTGCCATGTTGATGAGCAAGGAGAAACGGCGGCGCCACGCAGACAAGAGCTGGCCGATTTTTTGGCCAGTGTGTGTGTGGCTATCTAGCTTTCGCGAGCTCCACCAAGAAAGCCTCTGCGTGCGGGGCCAGCGAGCCAAACTCGGAAACGGCGAAAGGAACAAAGCGAAGCATGCCGGCTGTGTTTCGGACGCCCTCGTCATACTTCTGGATTTTGTGGCGCTCTGCAGCCCGCAAAGCAATCGTTGGATCTGAGCTTGACACGCCGAGGATAGGGGCAATGGTGGTATCGACAGCAACCGTGTTTCCGCGGATACCGCCATACCCAAAAAGCCCAACATCGGCCGGCCGGCCGTCGCTGCCCTTCGGGAGAGAAACAAGCACCGACGGGTCCGTGAGGATCCGGACACCCACGCCCAGCGCGGACTTCACGTCGTGGCAAATGTCGGAAAGGCCATGTGCCGCCCACTCGTGTGCGGCGTGATTGGAGTCGCCCCCACAGCAACGTGCCACGTGATCAGCGTATGCGACCGCCCAAGGTTTCGTATATAGGTTTCGTACTGTATCGCTGCATAACCCCAAAAACTCGCGATCCGTCGAGTCGAGATGGCAAATCCTAATATTAACGGTAGGTTCTTTTTTGTAGCGATATATAGAAAGTGAGAAAGTGAGAAATGAAGGTATTCTCACTGTAGTATGATTACATGTGCTAGCTGCAAAATTCACTGTAGCAGTACCCCGGGCCGGTAGGATAATCGCGCCGAATCAGGGTACCGGTACCGGTACCTTACTGTGTGATCTAAACTAGTTTATAGGGGTTCCTCCCTTGACCTAACCGCTTTTTAGCTACAAGTGCTGTTCAGTGGTACGGGAACTAGGCATCTGTTGTTGCGCCCTTTTTGGGTGCAGCACGAGTAGACATAAAAGCAACCAGAACAGCTGAGCCTGCCATCTTCAAGTTTTCGTTGCGTTCCACGCAGCGCCGTAAAACTGTCTCGTAACCAGTTGCGAGCAAGGTCACCCCAGGTTGTTCAAGACCACACCCGGCTCGCCACCCGAGTGTGATATTTTCGTCCGTACGTCCGTGCGTTACCATGCCAGATGGAGACTGAACTCAAGAACCCGTCGCAGAGCCGACGCTGGAGTCGCTGCAAGCAGATGTGCGAGCGCTGGCTACAGTTGTAGCTCAATTGACGGCTCGTGAACGCGTTGTTGATGGAGAAGGGGCACATGGCTCCGGTTTCGGGCAGCGCGTCACGGGACAGCCGACATGCAGCGGGGGAGCCGCAGAGCGCCCCGACTTGCTAGAGCTAGCCCAGAGCGGCCGTGTCGGAGCAAAATCCGTGAGTGCCGAGGATGACTACCTCGCGGTGCCAGAACTACTGCAGAGAGCAGAGTCTGGTTACGAGGCCGTTCGACCGGTCAGCCGAGTGCCTGGACTCTTCCCCCTGAGCACCGACCTAACGAACGAGTACCTCAAGCAGGATGACCGGCGTCTGCCGGCCCGGGAGGAGTATTTGTGGATGTCGTGTTTCGGGGCCCACATGGCCGCGCTTTTCGTGGCTCTCGACGAGCTGCTGCCCTATGTCCCTGCCACCAACCAGGACTTCACCCCCTACCTCGCGAGAGCTCGGAACCACGCCGAGGCCATCGACAAGGCGTTTCGGTTTCGTTTGGCCTGCCTGCGGAGGCTAAATGAGATCAAGCGTGTGCACGGTGACCAAGGTGTTCTGGATGTGCTGCGAGCCCAGCATTTTCAGCCTGCTTCGGAGCATCTGGGTTCTGCGATTTTTGGGGACCTCATGAGGGACTACGAGCACCGTGTCTTCGAGGCGACCGTTGCCAGCAGCGCGAAGGCGACCGCTACTGCTCGAGTGGCGGCTGCAGCTGCAGGTCGCGGGCGTGGTCGAGGACGAGGCGGGGGACGCGGGCGTGGCCGTGAATAAGGTGAGCACGAGTGACGGTGTGGGGCGCCTTTCGTCGGAGCTGCTGGAGCTTTGCGAGGCCACCTTTCGGTGACCGCCGCAAGACGCACCCTTGCAGCTCAACGGCGGGATGAGCGCCCTATGTCAGGACCTGACCCCCCCACCTTCCATACTTCCTTTAGACCTTCCTCGGTACGGCGCTTCTTACAGCTACAGCCGCGTGCGGCTCAACCATCCGCACACCTGCACATGGCGGCTCAACCATCCGCTTTCTTTACCCCATCTCTGCGTCCGTCGGTTGTTGCACTACGTGTTACAACTGGTTCGCAACGACCAAGTTTCGCGCGGGTACGTTACGCGCGTGACAGGCGCTACGAGCGCGAAGGGCGCGCGGGGCGGCCCTCTTACCTGAACCTAGCCCCGCAAACCCGTACCGAGGCTATTGCAAACCCGTCCAGCAGCTACCGGCCAACCGCCGGGAACCTAACCGATGCTGCCGAGTACTTTGCGAACAATAGTCGTACCGGTGGACCTATGTCGGTAAAACGACGCACTTACGTGATTGACGAGCCACAAGCTGTCGCTCCCTGGGCTGCTTCATTGCGATCCCGGTTGCAGGACGCGTTCGGCTCAGACGAGCTGGGCCAACGGACGCTCGACCTACTCTCCAGCTCCCTCAGCGCTCAGACACTCAAGAGCTACGCCAACCGGCTGTCTCAGTTCGCGGAGTTCTGCCACGACTCCGAGAACATCGGCCCGCTGGAGGCGACTACTGCCACTGTCGTTCGGTATGTTGCTTGGATCGGCGAGCGAGGACACATCGCAGCTAAGTCGCTGCAGCCTTATCTGTCCGCAATCAACACCTTCTTCGAGCTGCACAACCTCGACCCAATCGCTAAGGACAGCCTACACATGACTTCAGCAAGGCGTGGGCTGATGGTGCGCCAGCGCCGACTGGACGCTGCCCCTTTGCGTGTCCCTCTGCCTGCGGATGTAGCTTATCGCTTCGTCACAAAAGCCGAGCTGATTGTGTCTGCTCCCTACCCAGAGTACCACCACGACTTCCGAGCCCTCCGGGCCTCGGTTGTCAACTTCATGTTCTTTGCCAGGGGCCTTACTGGCGTGTCCTGTCGAGTACAAGACGTGCATGTCGACGCCTACAACATCACCCTGCAAGTGTACCGAGAGAAGGGTCGCGCTGGTCGACAGGGTCCCGACGACCTACGCGTACTTCTCCTCCCAGTGTCAGAGCACCCCCGAGTGGCACGTCTCCTGCACTACTTCCTCGACCACGTCCAGTCAGTTCCCCTTGTTACTGTTGGCTTGGCTGTGTCAAACTTCTGGGCTGTCAGTTCGGATGAGCAGTCAAAAGCTTGGACTGCGGCTACAATGTCCGAATGGTTGTCCACAGCCGTCCGTCTAGTCAACGCTGCCCCCCCCCCCCCCCCCCCCCCCCGCTGGCACCTCCTGGACCTCGCACAGTCTTCGCAAGGGCGCATCCTCTGCTGCGAACGCCATCGGGGTGCCATTGTCCCACATTCGCTACCAAGGCGGTTGGGCCACTAACTCTGACGTCGTTCTGGACTACATCGACCCCAACGTTCTTCCTTCACCTGGCGCATGGTTCTTCTTTGGACACATCGCCCCCCTACGCCACTTCCAAGTCCAACAGGACTCCGCAGCGGTGGCCTTCACAGTGCCTCCTTCATGACTTGGCGCTACCTCTTCTCCGTCAATCCACCGCTCTCTCCGTTTGCTCAAGACTGGCAAAACCAGACTCAACTTTGAAATGATCTAAACTAGTTTATGGGGTTTCCTCCCTTGACCTAACCGCTTTTTAGCTACAAGTGTTGCTCAGTGGTACGGGAACTAGGCATCTGTTGTTGCGCCCTTTTTGGGTGCAGCACGAGTAGACATAAAAGCAGCCAGAACAGCTGAGCCTGCCATCTTCAAGTTTTCGCTGCGTTCCACGCAGCGCCCCCCCCCCCCCCCCCCCCCCCCCCCCGGTGACTCCGTTTTCCCTCCACGCTTTCGCTAAACCATCCTGCCAATTTCGGCTCTTGACCGTGTAAAACAGCCTGCGCGACCTTTGTGGGAAAACCAGACTCAACTTTGAAACCAGGGTATCTTTCTGTATATTGCAAGAATGTCTGTACCAAGGTACCTTTCTGTATCCGGTACAAGGCACCTTGATGTATTGCCGCAGTCTGGATGTCCTTGCGCGTTGACACGCGCGCATTCTGCTCCGACAAGCAGCGCCGCCGCCGCCATTCGAAGCAGCTGCTGCGCTTCAGTCCGCGCGCTACTCATCGCGAGCGCCGCCGTGCGTTGCGAACGAAGTGGGGCGCTCCCAGCGAACCGCACAGCAGCCAAACAGCTCGCAGCCGACCGGCCATCCTTGCGACTCTTTGTCTAGCCTGTCCTCCGCTGTCACTGCCGTCGCGTGGCCACCATGAGGCCGTATCTGATGAAGGGCCACTCCCGGCCACTGACGCACCTGAAGTGCGTGCGCTGCGGCTGCCCCGCTCCCCCCCCTCCCCCCCCCCCCCCCCCGGCGCGCGCTCTGCGCACCCCCTGGACGGTGCTTGGCATGGATCCCCCTGCCATCCTGGAGCGCCTTGCGCCATTCCCGGTCACCAGTCTCAGGACCCAGCTCACGCCGGGGAGGGGTCACTGAGTGGGCAGTGCGGCGCGCGCTCGGCGGATCAGCCACTGCAGCTTTATAGCGCCGTATCAGATCGCCCCTTTACCCCCCGCCCAGCCCAGCCCTGCCCAGCCACGCTCTCTCCCCCCCGACTCAGCTACATGGACAGGTCAGCTCGCAGCGGTGAATGGTAGCAGCTGCCACGCTGACGGCTTTGGCGCGCGCGGTTCGGTCGCAGGTACAACCGGGAGGGCGACCTGCTAATCAGCTGCGGGAAGGTGCCCCCCCCCCCCCCCCCCCCCCCCCGCGCCTTCCAGTTCCCCACCCGCCTCTCGAAATCCAGGCCCAGATTCGTTGCTGTGGGGATGCCTAGTATGCACCTGGTGCTCACCCGCTGATCCCCCCCCACTATCCCGTGCCTGTCTCCCTCTCTTATGCAGGATCACCAGCCCTGCCTGTGGGACTCTGAGTCGGGCGAGCGCATCGGCACCTATGCCGGCCACAATGGCGCAGTCTTCTGCTGCGACATCTCACGTGCCCCCCCCCCCCCCCCCCCCCCCTTCTTCCCACTGCCCCGCCAGCCCAAGTGCTCTCTGTGCTTGGGATGTCCTGCCCCTATAGGGTAACACCCAATGCTGGGGACAGGGGGGCCAGGATGGCGGTGTAGCAAGCAGCCGGTGCGGGGCCGGGCGCTGTTCCTTTAATTCGCCTGACACCGCTGTGGCTGGTGGCGCAGTGGACAGCACCCGGCTGATCACGGGCTCGGGCGACCAGAGCGCCAAGCTGTGGGACCTGCAGACCGGCGAGGTGCTATTCACGTTTAAGTACAACGAGCCTGCACGCGCAGTGGCCTTCTCGCACGGTGCAAAGATGGCCGTTTCTGGCACCGACCCCTTCATGGGCAGCAACTCCAACCTTTACGTCTACAGCATTGCCGAGGACCCTGCGGAGCAGACTGCCACGCCGCTGCTCACGATACCCGGCTATCCCGGCCACCGTTTCACGCGCTGCGTGTGGGGCCCCATGAACGAGTGCATCATTGCCACCGGCGACGACGGCATCATCCGCAAGTATGACACCGAGGTACCCCCCCCCCCCTTCCCCCAGCCGCTCCACAACCACCCACCACACACACACACATCCCCCTCTCACCCCATACCACCGCCTTGTCCCTCGATAAAGGTCGTGGCCCCTCCCCATAAAGCCACTGCCCTGAACCTCTCAACCTGAGACATGCCTTGCGTCCCGTGGCAATCAGACCGGCAAGCAGATCTATGAGACCCAGGTTCACGAGAAGCAGATCAGCGACCTCCGGGTCAGCGCGGTAATGCCCCCTCCCCCCCCCCTTCCCCCCCCCCCCCCCCCTCCTCCGTCCCCACAGACAAGGGGAGGGGGGGGGGGGGGGGGTGCGGCGGCACAGACACCCCAATACCGCTTGCGGAGATTGATTAGTGACATTTCTCAGAATTCACCACGAATACATCACGTAACCCCTTTAGATGGCGCAACTCAACTCATTTATTGCGACCCGCGTACCCAATTGAATGCTACGGAGAACAGTGCACCAATACCCCCCCCCCCCCCCCCCCCCCCCCTCTGCTTGCGGCAGCTTTCGCTGCTGCTCACTAGCTGCGGGAGGGTGTTGCTTGGCGCAATCCGCCAGTGGCGCACACGAGCATGGCATCGAGGGACGTGTTGCGGCGGACTTTGCTGAAAGTAGGATACTCAGAGTAGCGTCTAGTGGCAGTGATGGCCGGACTGCGAATCAGCATGCCTGCATTGGTTGGTGCACACACAACAACCTCTATTCCTGTTATGTTATTTCTGGTTGGGGTTGAACCCCCCCCCCCCCCCCTCCCCCCCCCTTTTCTCTACTTACTGGTGTGTATTCAGCCTCCCCAGTCGGTGCTGACGGGGCGCATGCGGCATGCCGCCGCCTCGCAGGACATGACCCACTTCATCACTGCCTCACTGGACAAGACCTCCAAGCTTCTGGACGCGCAGACGCTGGAGGTGCTGAAGACCTACGAGACGGAGCGCCCGCTCAACAGCGCCGACATCTCTCCCATCCGCGATCATGTCTGCGTCGGTGGCGGGCAGGACGCATCGCAGGTGACGCTCACCTCCTCCAAGGCCGGCAAGTTCGAGACCAAGTTCTTCCACAAGGTGCGACCCGGTTGGGCACCTCTCCACACTGTAGGGGTGTGCAAACCAAGCGTTCATGTGTGTGTGTGCATACCATTTCAGCTAGTACTCTTCGCTGGCTCACACGTCAAGCGTTATCCAATACTGCATTAACCTTAATTCTGTTGTGTAATGGTGGTTTGCTTTCTATAGTTACTTGTGTAGCTTCAAACACAGGTACTTTATGTTTTGCTATTCCCATCAGGGAGGGGGGTAATAATGGGGGCTTTGCAATACATTCCATGCGTATTGTTATATATGCTGGTATATATTCACACACACACACACACACACACACACTTATAACACAGTATGTATAGATGTAGATGTACACCGTATATATGGGTAATTTGTGCACACGTGACATATTGAATGGGTGTGCATGTATAAGAGCTGTGCATGTGTAACATATCTCTGGGCTGTGGCTGCGATGCATCTGCGACATTGTTTCTGAGGATGCGGCGCCGCTCGGCCCAGGTTTACGCGGAGGAGTTTGGCAATGTCAGGGGACATTTCGGGCCGGTCAACAGCGTGGCGTTCCGCCCCGATGGCTGCAGGTGACGCCCCTCTGCCTCCTTTTTCCTGCCCAAAAGCCACAGCCCTTGACCCGAGTGCCCCCTCAACTGCTGAACGACTGGCTATCGCACTATCATACTTGCCCCCGCAGCTTTGTGACGGGCGGTGAGGACGGCTACGTGCGCATGCAGCACTTTGACCAGGACTACTTCACCGCCAAGTTCTTCTAGCTTCTCCCCCCTCCCTTCACAACATAGTCCGAGATTAGTGTCGCCCGCCAGGTCCTTCGGGCAGGCAGAAAGGCCACAGCTCGCTGTAACTCGCAGCTTTCTGTAAGGCCCATCTAAATTTGCCTATATAATCAGATGGCGTGTTGGTGCTTTCGTCGCAGCTTGCGTCTGGCTAGAAGGGGGTGGCTGGGACACCGCTCGCCTTCGTCTGGGCGGCGTGCTGGGAATGTGTCTTCAGGAACGAAGAAAAGAATGAAATGGTTCACATACGGGTCAGGCATGGGTAAGGGGTTGCGGATAGAACAACTAGCGCGCGGCCCACGCTATCGCCGGCTCAGCGAGAAGGCAGGTGCATCGCCGGAAAGCGCCGACTTGCGGCTGTCGCGCCCGATGGAGTCGAGCACAGCCTTGAAAGGCGACTCCCGGCGCGGGGGCTTGGGCTTGGACGACGGGTTCTGCGCCACAGCGCTTGCGCCGCGCCCGCTCACCTTGCTCTTGAGCGCTGCTATCTCGGAGGATAGCGAGCCTCGCCTGCCGTCGCCACCGGCGCCTGGCGGCGAGGCCTCCGCGCTGGCGCGACCCGCCTCGGCGACGTCGCGACCTGGCACTGACGCGACGGGGAAGCTGGCGCGGTGCTCCTGCGACGTTCGCAGTGCCGCATGCACCGCGGCCGCTGACGTCGCCGTCCAGGCACCGGGCCTGCCACCGCCGCTGATACTGCAGCTGCTGCCGTTGGGCGAGCTGCTGGGCCCCGGCGGCGAGGCAACCGCGACTCCGCCGGGATGCGCTTGCTTGTTTAAACTCGCCCGGGCGTCCGCCTCGTCGGAAGCGCGATCCTCCACGGGGACCTGCGCGAGGGGGGGGGGGGGGGGGGGGGGTCCAGTGATAATCATTATTCTGGCCGGGGGTCGATGGAGGCAATAATATATTTACATTAGCTAGCAGCAGAAGGTGATATTATCAGGAAATCACCAAAAAAAGGAAAATCAGAAAGGTCCTCTAATCATCCGAGGCAATAATGGAGGCAATAATCATCCGAGACGGCGGAGACGGCCGGGCGGGAGCATGATTCGCAATGTCGTTAGGGTTGACCGAGGTTTATCGGGCTGCTGCCTGTAATCCTGCTTAGTCGTCATATGTCGTCATATCGCCAATAACGCCCGCCAATTATTGGCCCGCCAATAATGCCCGTCGATTCCTGGCTCCGAGCAAGCATAATTTTAGTGGCATCATGCATGTATTATACTGTCCCTATACTATACACTCCTCACAGTATGAGGAGTAAGATATGTTTACTACAGCGACTAGTAATTTCCGGTACCCGTACCGTACGAGCATCTGACTTGCTGCCGCCTGTAGTGATGGCGCGGTGGCGCGCGGAGCCTGCCGCACATGCTTGCTGGAGCTTCGCGTGTCGGGAGCACAAATTTATGGATCATTAGGGTTTGATTAGGGTTTCGTGCCCGGAATATGCAGGTGGGTGGGGAGTTGAACAGGCATGGCGCTGCACCCCCCCACCTCAGTGCCCTCCAGCAGCACACTGACTCGCTCCTCCGACAGCATCACGTGCGCAGAATCCTGCGAGGCGGACGAGGAAGCCTGCACCGCTCTTGCGCCGCGGGAACTGGGTGGGCTGCGGCTGCGGCGGAGGTCAACGTGCCCTGCCGCCATGCTGGACTGGGATGGGCTCACTGGGGCCTCACTGCAAGGCGCCGCCACCGAGGGGCTACTGCGCAGCGGTAATACAGTCATTCAGCGGAGCTATTCAGCCGAAAATCCATGCCGTAGCATTACCTCTACCATGAACATTCAGGCCCCCTTTCCCTCAGTAACTACATGTGGGCAGCTTTTAAACTACACAATTGTAAATCACGGGAATAATGTGCCTCCCACCCGCTCCAATCCCAACATTTGTTATCTGGGTGCTGAGTATGGAGATAGCATCACCACTAGGAAGGGGGACTTTCCCGGTATTCTGGGCGGTACCTCTTGTCCGCCGCCGCCCACCGTGCACCGGTGCATCGAACATGCACCTCCCGCACGCTCGGCTTGCCTTCCTGCCCCGCCAGCAGCTCCGCCAGCCTGCCCTCCACCGCCGTGTATGACGCCTGCAGCGCCGCCACGCGCGCCTCCGATGCCGCCAAGCGCCTGCCCACCTCGTGGCGCTCCTCTTTAACCTATGGAGAGTGAAACGAGGGACAAACGCACGGGCCAAACAGTCAGCACGCAGTCTCCCCCCCCCCCCCCCCCCCCCCCCCCCAAATCCTTCCACATTCTCTCCACATTCAATCCTCATCAAGTGGTCGTATTTCCCCGCTGCCATTTCAAGCGTCTTCATACTTTTCAATGGACGTCCGAGGTCAGTCACTGATTGCAGCTGTGCTTAATTCCCGACTTGACACATGCAATGTTTCATACAGGCCTGAGTTTGTGACTGTTCAGGGAGCTGAATAGTTGCGCCGATATACCATTATGCGTAACTACTGGCGCATTCGAAACTTTAGTACTGCACAGCAGAGCATCATCCGAGTCATTTGTACTTTAGTATCAGTACTGAGCATGAATGTCGAAGCGGTGGCAGCAGGCACTTGTAACAGCGCCCAGCCCAGCCCTCTCACCGCGGCGATGATGTCAGCGGCCCTCTGCGCCTCGGACCACGCTCGCGCCAGCTCCGCCTCCTTGGACGCCAGCGCGGTGCCCAGCTCGAGGCACTTCTCGCGCGACAGCGCTAGGTCCCGCGACAGCGATGTGCGCTCATACACCACCACGGGCGCTGGCGCCTCGGCCGACGCGTCCGGTGAGCCGGGCGCGGCCACGTCGTCGCCCGAGCCTGACCTCTCCTGCGCCTCGCATTCCGTCTGAGGGGGCGAAATGTCGTCAACGCACGAAATGCGGCAGCAGGAGTGGCCCATGTGTGTGGCCGACAGGCTACGAGCGACACCTTGAGCCACTCGGTCTTCTCGTCCAGCTCCAGTCGGAGCTGGCGGAGCTCCGACAGCTGCGATGTGAGGTCGCCCTGCGCGCGCAGCCCCGCGAGCTCAGCATTTGACGCGCTCAGCTGCTCGGTGACGTCCTCCAGCTCGCCCGCCAGCCGCTCTACCTCGCCCTGATAGAACGCAACAGTCGTCAGCCGCGCCCTACCTCTCGGATCACCGGCTCGGCGCCGATTAATGGCGCCGTAGGGCGGTCACATACCTGCAGCAGCTCCACCTGCGATTCCGCGCTCATTCGCAGCTCCGCCTCCTGCACGCCTCGCTCCGCCGCTGCAGCCGCCTCCTCCTTACACATCTCCACTTCTTGCCGCATCTGCGCCTGCAACGCCGCCGCTTGTTCCCGATATCTCCACGCTGCTTCGACCAGCTTCTCCTGCCATACAGCCAGGCGGCACCCTCCGGTAAAGCGTCAGCCTGTGCTGGCCCAGCACTCCACCCTCTGGCCCACGCAGGCACGCACCCTGAGGATGCCCTGACCCGCCCTTGGCCTCTTAACCACGCCCTACAGCCCGCGGTCTGGGGAGGTAGATCACCGTCGAGCTTATATCCTGCATTTGTTTCCCAGCCATCACTGGAATTCTCACTACATGGATGAGCCAGTACCCACAACCAACCCAACCCTGGTTGTATTTCAACCAGCTTCGCATGCTTTCGCGTTATCCTTTGTCGTATAACCACGCCCAAAGCCACATGTGTCAGACCCAGTACCAGTACGCGTACATACAACAATCATGATATCGTACGCGCACATATATGTCGTTGGCAGCAGTGCACTGTTACGTTCTCATTGCTATCAAGCATCTGCACATGGTGATGCACATGTGACACCTCAAGTGTGCGTACCATATCACACAACAGTCAGATTGCCACTCATGATTCGCCCATTTCACTCATTGCCAGTACATAGTGACTACCGCTGTTTCTGACACTGGATGGCTGGATTTCTGATGCAAGATTCCACAGCAGACGCAGCAACCCCCAGAAACATAGGCGAGGCATGGGTGCATGGGGGGCGCACCTTCGCAATGCCCCCCTCGGCTGCCTCCGCCTCCGCCTCTTGCAGCTGCCGCCGCAGCTGCGCCACCTCTCCCTCCCGCGCCCCATGGCGCAGCTCTTCCACCAGCGCATCGCGCTCCTCTTCCATCGCCGCCGCCGCGGCGCCAGCCTCTGCAGCCGCCTCCAGCGCTTTGGCCAGAGCAGCCTCCGCCACGCCCACTTTCGCCTCGAACTCTGACCTGAGCGACGCGGCCTCCGCGTCCGCCGCTTTGCAGCGGCGGGCTAGTTCAGCATGCCCTTCCACAGCGCTCCCTGTCGCCCTGCGCCACTCTTCCCGCATCTGCTCCCCCTCCACTCTCAGTCGATCGGCCTCCTCCTGCCCCATCAGCGCCGAGTGTCACCCAAGTCAGCCTGCAGCCCCCACCTCCCTTCCTATATATGTGTGAGCCAGGGTTGACACCTTGAATGCTTGCGCCGCAGCCTCCGACTCGCGCAGCGCCCGCTGCAGCTGCTTCACCTGCCTCTTGGCACGCACCAGCTGCCATATGGGTGGGAAGAAGGATGCAGGACGCAGCCTCAGCTAGCGGGACAGACGCGCCGCACACAGCCGCGCACTGCCACCCCATGTGGACCACCCTCAACAGGTGGAACTGAGCAAAGCAAAGCGATCATCCCCTGTATGCAGCCCAGTAGTAGGATCAATCCCTTCCATGCCCAGCCGACGAAAGCCAATTGCTTGCCATGATGCATGTGCATGCGCCTCTAGAACCGCCAGCCAGAAAGGGCGGTGTGTGTAGGGGAGGGGCACCTCCGCCCCTTGAGCCTCGGCATCCGGCGGGCGCGCCAGCAGTTGGTCCCTTGCCTTTACCAAAGCAGCGTTCTCCGACTGCACGGCATGCAAACAGTCCTGGCAATGGAGCATGTGGGCGGTCATTGGATAGTATAATGCTGAAGGAGGGAGGTAGGGCGCCGCTTTGTGCTGAAGATCCCCTGCCCCTGAGCTAAACCTGCGACAGCACACACCTGCATTCTGTGCACCTCCTTGGCATGCGCCGCCTTGGCCTCGGCCATGTGAATTTTGGAGGCCTCTGCTTCGCAGGCTGCCTTGGCCACGATGACCTGCAACTCGCTCAAGAACGCCTGCATGTCAACGTTCTCCTTGCTGAGGGAGTGCTGCTGCTGCTGCTGCCTTGACCGCCGCAGCCCCATCTCTACCTGCAGTAGCGGTCGCGGAGGAAACAACCCGCGGCCTGAGCACAAGCAGCGCTGACCACTCCGGCTGGACAGCTTTAACTGACGGGGTTTGGGGCGAGGTGGCATGCCGTGTCTGTGGAGCAGTTGAGCAGCCGCTCCATGTCCCCGCGGAAATCCAGCATCATGTGGGACATGCTGCTACTGGCAGGGTCGCTTTGCATGCGCTGCAGTGCCTCCTACAAAGGTAGCAGCAGCCCGCAGAAGTGCCCAGCCTGAGAATGGCCGCACTGCATCTATACACGCTCTGTCAGGGGGACATGAAGTGGGGTGTTGGGGCTGGGGGGAGGTTCAACATCGAGCCACCTGAACATGGGAAGTGAAGCTGTTCAGTTCCCGGCGCAGGCTGCCAGCCTTGCCAAGTTGGCCCTCCAGTAGCACCCTCTGCCTGAAGGGGGCGCAGCAGCATATGTCAGCGCTCCACACTGGCACGCCCTTGAGAGGGATAGGAGGAGGGGAGTGAGGGTGCGCGCCTCCTGGAGTTATTGCACACCTCCTCCAGAAGCTGAGTGCTGTTGGTGGAGAACGACAGTTCGCTGGCACCATATGCGACTGCACACGGCGGAGGGGAGGAGGGGAGGAGGGTGATAGGACGCTCAGGCAACCATTCACCTCTGCGCCCGTGCGTTCTATGGCCCAACCACCGACGTGCAAAGCAACTTGCTTTTCCAGGCCAGCACCACGATGGCAGCACATGCAAGCAGGGGGCAGGGGGGGGCAGCGCGAGGTGTGAACGGGCCGGGGAGCTCACCCTCCGCCATCGCCGCGCTAACGGGCTCGGCCATGGTATCCACCTTATACATTTATGTCTCCGCAGCCGACTCGCCGAGGCGGGGGCGCTCCGTTGCCGCTGCGGTGCCCGAGCGTGCCCGAGACGAGACCGGTTGCGGGTCCCTGGACTGAATGCAACAACCCCAGGTAGTACAGGATCAGCTTATTGCGACGTGTGCGTCATGGTGCGCGGGAGCCGGGCGCTGCTTGGCCGTTGACCAAAAGCAGACGAAAGTGATGGAAGGCGAGTCAGACGAACCTACTGGCGGTCGGAATAAGTCTGATTTCTGGCCAGCGGTCCACGTCAGCGAGCCGGCCGGGTGGGTCAAGCAGCCGGGCGGGGGCGCCCGGGCGGGTGCATGGCGGTCATCGCCCTCCTGACCACATTGCTCGCTACGATTAGTCGCTATTAGCGACTAAAATTACGGATATAATGTAGCGCGATCTGATCTAAACTAGTTTATGGGGTTTCCATCCTTGACCTAACCGCTTTTCAGCTACAAGTGCTGCGCAGTGGTACGGGAACTAGTAACTGTTGTTGCGCCCTTGTTGGGTGCAGCACGAGTAGACATAAAAGCAGCCAGAACAGCTGAGCCTGCCATCTTCCAGTTTTCGCTGCGTTCCACGCAGCGATGTAAAAACTGTCTCGTAACCCGTTGCGAGCAAGGTCACCCCAGGTTGTTCAAGACCACACTCGGCTCGCCACCCGAGTGTGATATTCTCGTCCGTACGTCCGTGCGTTACCATGCCAGATGGAGAAGATAGATGCAGAACCCGTCGCTGAGCCGACGTTGGAGTCGCTGAACGCAGATATGAGGGCCCAGTCTTCATTACTGCGAGAGCTGGCTACAGCTGTGGCACAATTGACGGCTCGTGATCGTGTTGTTGATGGAGAAGGGGCACATGGCTCCGGCTCCGGGCAGCGCTTCGCGGGACAGCCGACAGGCAGCGGGGGAGCCGCAGAGCGCCCCGACTTGCTAGAGCTAGCCCAGAGCGGCCGTGTCGGAGCAAAATCCGTGAGTGCCGAGGATGATTACCTCGCGGTGCCAGAGCTACTGCAGAGAGCAGATTCTGGTTACGAGGCCGTTCGACCGGTCAGCCGAGTGCCTGGACTTTTCCCTTTGAGCACCGACCTAACGAACGAGTACCTCAAGCAGGATGACCGGCGTCTGCCGGCCCAGGAGGAGTACTTGTGGATGTCGTGTTTCGGGGCCCACATGGCCGCCCTTTTCGTGGCGCTCGACGAGCTGCTACCTTACGTCCCCGCCACTAACCAGGACTTCACCCCCTACCTCGCGAGAGCTCGGAATCACGCCGAGGCCATCGACAAGGCGTTTCGTTTTCGTCTAGCCTTCCTGCGGAGGCTGAATGAGATCAAGCGTGTGCACGGTGACCAAGGTGTTCTGGACGTGCTGCGAGCTCAGCATTTTCAGCCTGCTTCGGAGCATCTGGGTTCTGCGATTTTTGGGGACCTCATGAGGGACTACGAGCGTCGTGTCTTCGAGGCGACCGTTGCCAGCAGCGCCAAGGCGACCGCTACTTCTCGAGTAGCGGCTGCAGCTGCAGGTCGCGGGCGCGGGCGAGGACGTGGCGGCGGACGTGGACGCGGCCGCGAAGGTGAGCACGAGTGACGGCGTGGGGCGCCGCTCGTCGGAGCTGCAGGAGCCTTGCGAGGCCACCTTTCGGTGACCGCCGCAAGACGCACCCTTGCAGCTCAACGGCGGGATGAGCGCCATGTGTCAGGACCTGACCCCCCCACCTTACATACTTCATTTAGACCTTCCTCGGTGCGGCGCTTCTTACAGCTACAGCCGAGTGCGGCTCAACCATCCGCACACCTGCACATGGCGGCTCAACCATCCGCCTTTCTTACAACCCCATCTCTGCGTTCGTCGGTTGTTACACTACGTGTTACAACCGGTTCGCAACGACCAAGTTTCGCGCGGGTACGTTACGCACGGGACAAGCGCTACGAGCGCGAAGGGCGCGCGGGGCGGCCCTCTTACCTGAACCTAGCCCCGCAATCCCGGACTGGAGCTACTGCAAACCCGTCCAGCAACTACCGACCAGCCGCCGGGAACCTAACTGCTGCTCCCGAGTACTTTGCGAACAGTAGCCGTGCCGGTGGAACTCTGTCAGTAAAACGACGCACTTACGTAATCGACGAGCCCGCAGCTATCGCTCCATGGGCTGCGTCACTGCGATCTCGGCTGCAGGACGCGTTCGGCTCAGACGAGCTAGGCCAGCGGACGCTGGACCTGCTCTCCAGCTCCCTCAGCGCGCAGACCCTCAAGAGCTACGCCGGCAGACTGTCTCAGTTCGCTGAGTTCTGCCACGACTCCGAGAACATCAGCCCGCTGGAAGCGACTACTGCTACTGTTGTTCGGTACGTTGCCTGGATCGGGGAGCGAGGGCACATCGCAGCTAAGTCGCTGCAGCCTTATCTATCCGCAATCAACACCTTCTTCGAGCTGCACAACCTCGTCCCGATCGCCAAGGACAGCCTACACCTCACTTCGGCAAGGCGTGGGTTAATGTTGCGGCAGCGCCGACTGGACGCTGTTCCTTTGCGTGTCCCTCTGCCTGCGGATGTAGCTTACCGCTTCGTCTCAAAGGCCGAGCTAATTGTGTCTGCTCCTTACCCAGAGTCCCACCTCGACTACCGAGCCCTCTTGGCCTCGGTTGTCAACTTCCTGTTCTTTGCCAGGGGCCTTACTGGCGTCTCCTGTCGAGTGCAAGATGTGCATGTCGACACCTACAACATCACCTTGCAGATCTACCGCGAGAAGGGTCGCGCTGGCCGTCGGGGACCCGACGACCTGCGCGCACTTCTCCTTCCGGTGTCCGAGCACCCTCGAGTGGCACGACTCTTGCGCTACTTCATCGACAACGTCCAGTCTGTCCCCCTGGTTACTGTTGGCTTGGCTGCCTCCAACTTCTGGGCTGTCAATGTGGCTGAGCAGTCAAAACCTTGGACTGCGGCTACGATGTCAGACTGGTTGTCTACAGCGGTCAACCTAGTCAACGCTGTCCCTCCTGCTGGCACTTCCTGGACTTCACACAGTCTACGCAAGGGCGCAGCCTCTGCAGCAAACGCCATCGGAGCGCCACTGTCCCACATCCGCTACCAAGGCGGTTGGGCCACTAACTCCGATGTCGTTCTGGACTACATCGACCCCAACGTTCTTCCTTCTCCTGGCGCGTGGTTCTTCTTTGGACACATCGCCCCCCTCAGCCACTTCCAAGTCCAACAGGACTCCGCAGCGGTGGCCTTCCCAGTGCCTCCTTCATGACTTGGCGCTACCCCTTCTCCGTCAATCCACCGCTCTCTACGTTCGCTCAAGACTGGCAAAACCAGACTCAACTTTGAAATGATCTAAACTAGTTTATGGGGTTTCCATCCTTGACCTAACCGCTTTTCAGCTACAAGTGCTGCGCAGTGGTACGGGAACTAGTAACTGTTGTTGCGCCCTTGTTGGGTGCAGCACGAGTAGACGTAAAAGCAGCCAGAACAGCTGAGCCTGCCATCTTCCAGTTTTCGCTGCGTTCCACGCAGCGCCCCCCCTGACTCCGTTTTCCCTCCACGCTTTTCGCTAAACCTTCCTGCCAATTTCGGCTCTTGACCGTGTAAAACAGCCTGCGCGACCTTTTTGGCAAAACCAGACTCAACTTTGAAATCGCAATTATATTGCGAATTTAGACTGCCTCATTTCCGGCGGTAGTATTGTACCGATGCTGACAGTGTACCCCCGAACGACCCTGCAGTCTTACCACCCAGGGCAGGGACCACCCGTGCCTGCAAGTGCACTCGCCGAAAGTTACTCCAGGGTGCAAAATGCCGTAATGAATGCGAGAATTCAATCCTTACTTGTGATACCCAAAACAGTCAGATCAATGAAATCAATGACAGGGCGGGGAACGAAACGATGATGTCATCACTCAGTACAATTATATTTGACTTACGTTACACGTTTCGGAACAGGTAGTTTTGTTACAAATACACCATGCGGCCAACGACTAAGACAGCAAGGTTCTCAATACAAAGCTGCCGCTGCAAACTAATGCCATGGCCCCAACCGATGCAATGCTGAAGCGTGCATGTGGGTGCACAACTCCGCTAACAGCGCATGGTAAGCTCAAGGTAGCTGCCCGCTTGAATGTAATCCATTACCACTGCCTGGGCCAAGTCCTTGCAGTTCAAACTGCGATTTTGCTTTCGTGGAATCAATGCTTAAAAACAGCTACTTTGGCGCGCAAGCTTGGGGCCGCTGAGTCCAGTTACCTATCAAAGTAAACGACCTGCAAACATGGCAGTAGTTCAGCGAGCACAGCATTGACATTAAGCAGAACAAGTCACATACCCGCTGCATGCTCTTTCTGCTACAGCCACTCACCATCTGCACCTCCTTCTTTGTAAGTCCGCACTTCTCGTAAAACGGCACGTTATCATCACTGCAATCCAGGATTGTCTTGTAGCAGCCTGCCTGCTTGCTGAACTGGAGCAGGTCAGCCACTACCCTGCAAAGCCGAGGGGTCAAATTAGTAAGACGCTCCACCAGCTACGCAGCTTAAGCAGTCCGTGCGGCGGACCACGGTTTTGGTTGGACAATAATGCCACTGACCTCTGGCCTAGCCGCTGGCCGCGGTACCCCGGGTCGACAACCACATCCTCTATGTGGCCGACCGACCCGCACTGGTGGATGAACTTGCGCTCGATGAGCAACGTGGCTGCTGCAATTATCTGCGACTTGGCAGTATCTGCCGGACACACCGCGGAAGACTCCGAATCAGCACCACAACAAGGCAGCGTATGGTTTTTGTCATACGGCATCACCGAGGAGCTAATCCCCAGACAACAAATGAGAAGTAACCACTTGGCCAGACCTTCAATGACGGCGATTCGGTAGTCAGGCTTTCTGGCTTCCAGCTCCCGAAATCGTTCTGGATGATACACCAAAATTGAACTTCAGTGGAATGTTTAATTGACCCGTGCTGATGAGAGACCAGGACTGACGTGGGCGGGTCGTGGGCAAACCTGAGAATTGAGCCTCTGACACGTCGCCAACAGTGGTGAGGCTAGAGAGCAGCTGCAGGTAGCCTTGACACGTTCATTGACACATGTTGCATTGACAAACACATCGGCGCAGGGATGGGGTGTGTGTAAGGACATGCTTGAGTACTCCCTTATACCTACCGTTGCTCTCCTGCGCATGGAGGGTCCTCTTGCCAGTTTCAAGTGACAACCAATTGCTAAACAAAAGGGCACACCTTTCGCGTAGTCCGACTGCTCAAGGCAGCGGACCTCGAGTGAGCCCATAGCGCCAGTGATGCGCGCTGGTAAGGAGGCAGGCGTCCGGGTCCTCCGCGAGGTAGCACGCCCGCGGGCGCTGCTCCTCTGCGGCCGCCCCTTTATTCCCAGAGCGTGCTCTCGCCGGTTACGGTGTGCCTCCCCACGAATCACAACGATGTGCCCAAGCATGCAGCGTGCACGGACTGCTTGTAACGGTAGGGTGCGAGTAAGATGCCGTCGTTGATCTGTTGCTCGGGCACCAGTAAAATATTTTTACCTGTAGCGCTTTTGCTTTCCTGTTTGCCAGCCCGGGGGCGGGGAACTGCGGCTGTCCTTCGTGGGTAAGGACAGGCTCACTGAATATCTTCCTTGCAGAATATGACCCCGTACGCGTACGCAACCTAAGTCTTACTTACGTCAGTGCCCACCGCTGCTAAGGCTTCTGTCCTGCACGTTGTCGCGAGTGGAGTGGTTATGCACACTGCCTTGCTTGAGTGCTACCAGCGCGGCGTGCTTGGCCTGCTGGTGTATGAACAGACATGATCACGCGCGACCGAGTAGGTAATCCTTGCAGTCTCTCTACGTAGGTCGGCGTAAAAGTAAAGTTCGCCCCGGGACATCGGCCGAAGCCGCCCCAGCACTTTACAGTACCTCGTGCGCCAACTGCAGTCGTAGGTCTGGCATAGCCCGTAGACCATTGCCTCATTCGAACCCCGAAGGGCGTAGGCGCTAATGCATCAACCGGGTAAACCCGGGACACGCCGGGCCGATATGCCGAAATAAATCGGCCAGGAATCGAACCCGCCCGGGTCTCTCGCATACGAGACGACCGCTTTACCGAGCGGACAAGGGATGTACAGTACCGGTATGTAGGTCGGCGTAGGTACCGGGGCGGGTAATCATTACCTATAGTTTCAAACCATCGACCGTACCGCCACAGTACTGCTGATGACGTGGATTATTATTACAAATTATTGTTTTCCGATATCGCCTTCTGCTGCTAGCTCATGTAGTCGCTATAAATATTATTATTACAAATTAATATAATATTTACATGAGGGCTTTCACAAAAGCGCACTACAAACAGAACTAACATCAACTATGAAAGGTTGCAATATATAATTATTATTGACGTGGATTATTATTATTGACGTGGATTATTATTATTACAAATGGTTCTGCTTCCACCGCGCAATTGCTGTAGTGGACGTTTCCTATTGCCTGCTATTCGGGCGGTGGTTTCCCGGTCGCCCCCTGGAGCTAGCTCATTCCCCTACCTCTTGGGTTGAGCGGAGGAAAAGGAGAGCCGCGTCCGAAATCTCCTGGAATACGCGAGAATCGATACCGGTAACAATACGGTTTTATCACGGATTTTTAGGCGTCCGTCCTCCGTCCGTCCGTCCTCCTGTGCTGCGTCTTCGCGTATGAACCGTCATACGTTCGATCTGTGCTCGTTTGATTTCTAGGCACACCTCCGAAGACGGCAAGATTCTGAATGGATGCGCGTGTATTCTAGCTCAGGCACGTCATGTATTCGTCTAAAACGCCAAAATAACGCGGTACCGCAGCGCGTTTTTATTGCTGAATCAGCATTCGAGGCTATTCAGCGACTATTCCTTACCTACACGGTAGTCCAAGTATGGTGCTGTGAAAAGGGGTCGCCGCGGTGCGGGGGCAGTCCGCCGACCCGGGGCCCGGCGTCCGTCGACGGACGGGCGACGGTCGAGCGGCGGCGTCCGGCGTCCGGTGCCGGTACAGGCGGCGGGCGTGGCGATTCGCGGCGTGCCCGCCCCGTAGACCTGACGACCGGCCCGACCTGCGCGGCCTCGTGCGGGATGCGGGCCGCCTGTAGGCGGCTTGTACTGTATTGCTGATCTTGCAGTGCTGTTTTTTTTTTTTGGGTAGTACAACTTTTAGCGGTGGGTTGGGTACCGGCCTTTTTGTAATGCACACCAGTAGTCAGCGGCCCGCTTTTACGCGGCTTGCAGATTTAATCTGTTTTACAAAATAAATTAATACGTCTCTTTTGAAAAATAAATTACTGACAAATCTATCTAACGCTAAAAGCATTATTACCCGGAAACAACAGTATTACAGGATCAACACTACTGTACAAGCCGGCTAAAAGCGGCCCGTATCCCGCACGGCCGCACCACGCTCAACCCAAGAGGTAGGGGCACCTCCACAAATCCCCGGCGCGAAGCGCCGCTTAGTGTATACGTAGTATTATTATTAAAAATACAATCGCCACCAGCGCTAACAAATCCATCGCCAACAGCATCGATCGTTCCTCTGGTGGTCCATAGCTTGATTTCCTTCTGGATTTCTTTATGGATTTCTTGACCGGTAGCAGCACATGTAATCAATGTCGTACCGGTACAGGTACCCTGTGGAATTTTGTGGACGAGTTTTAGACTTGTTGCCAGGGTTATGTGGTGCGCTCGATGGAGCGTGCTACAGCAAAGGAGACTGGATCGGTCGGCCGCCGTGGAGGCAGGTGGTAGCCCTGACCGGCCAAGTGACCATTTTCGACATATGCCGGGTGATTAATGGGGCGGCCGTTGTGTTGGGTTGGCACGCCCACCCCCAATGGCCGGACCAAGAGTCGCGAGTCTTGAGCACATCTTGCAGCTCACGGAGGTAGAAACGGGCACGCACGATGGTGAAGTACAGAAATTGGCACTTATTGCCCGCGAGGGCGGCCAACTTAAGAGCGGGCAGTCACCGATTGTCGCGTTTGGCTCGTTGGATGATGCGTTTTACCGTGCGAGCAATGACGCGTATGCATGTCATTGCCATATGCCGTGCGGGCAATCAATGATACGTATTATATCCATGGGGGTGTGCTGCTAACATGCATTGTTCCATGGCAAGGCGAGCAATTGCGATATAATTTGCCTTCACGCAGCTCAATCCCAAGGCGACGACGCTTTCGGCTATGCTATCGGGGACTTAATGGGGAATAAATGCAATGAGCGGAAAGCAATCCGACGAAGCCATGAAGGAGAACCTGCGTGCTGCAGGTTTTCAAGTGTCCGATGATGATGTCGGCTCGATGCATTTTACCTTGTCCGTACCCGACGCTTGCGTGTCCAGATCTTGGAACCCAAGACCCGAGGCAACCCCGAGGCTACTCCCCTACCCCCCGCGGGACCCGGACCACCACACGACCGGACAAACGACCCCTAGTGCCCGCTCCCACGCCCCCTCACTAGGCGACACAGAAGCAATAGCCACACGAAACCGTCCCACGCCCCTTTCGACTACCCAGATGCCATCCGTGCCTCGAAAGTTCCGAAATAACCCTCCGCGCACACCCCCACAGTTGCCCGCCCGCCTCGACCACAAACATTCGTTCATTAAACATGTTATGTTGTTCACTTGTGAAAGTTGCCTTTTTTTTGAGCCATTTTGCACGAAATTCTCAAAACGCATGTTTTGGAGGCACAATTGCACAAAATCCCCTTGGTTGCACTCGATTTCGCTATTTACCCGCGCAAAACGTGCAAAATTGGGCATGCGCAGACAAGTCAGGACGCGCGCCACCCCATCAATTCATTGCGTTTGACGTCGTATGATCGTGGGGCAAGCGTGCGAGGGCAAATACTTTAAGTGTCTAATTGTTACAGTGCGCAAATCGCATTGTCTAATGGGCACGAGTAGCCAACACTCGCACCCCCCCTCCCGCCCCCCACCAAGGCCCCTAGAGATACGTTAGTACGTACAACACCACTGTCTATCATTATATTGTCAACATGTCCAAAACGCACTTCTTCTCGTCTGCATTGAAGCGGTGGTCATTGAACCACCTGCGTTTGTTGTCGACATCGAGTTTGTGGACGTTGAGCGCGGCACGGAGTCTTGCAAGCTCGTAAGTGATTTCCATGTGCCTAATGCCGTCGAGGGGCAACGAAGCACCGCACTCCCTATTCGCCTCTTCCTGCAATTGCATGGTGTAGCGAAGCTTTGCCAAGGGCCGGCGCACAACAAGGTTCTTGTGTCTGGAGTCCTTGATCTCCGAGACGCCCTTCATGCTTGTCACGGCAGTTAGCTTGGTGCCACGGAAGTCGTGCTGGCACTGGCGGGCGGTCCGGCGAACGTTCGGGAAACGCAAGCTGAAGAGCGATAGAGGCATAGTGGTGATAGGCAACCATTTCATCTTCTTCGCAGCCTCCCAAGATGAGTCCGGTTCTGGGTCGCGACTCTGTCGGGCCGCCGCGATGGCAAAGGTGAGCGGGATGTCGGGCTTCCCATGCGGCGTCGACAACCAAGGCTCGCACATGGTGACGTCCAACTCGTCAACTTCGGTGTGGTCCTCGGGCAAGC
>VCJN01003139.1:0-31503 GCA_006384855.1 Tetraselmis striata
CCATTCAGATATAGAAAGCGTCCGTTATCGTCTTCGAGCCGACAAACGATGTAGGAGACAGCCATGTTTTTACACTCGACCCAAGCGTCCGTTGAGTAATGCTCGAGTTCGTTGAATTGACTCGTTAAAGGGATCTTTGCGAGGACGTCCGAGGTTCGCCGCATGATAGGATCGCGATTGGAGGTATGCAATGAAGTCCGCATGAAAATCGATGAGGTTCGCGTTAGGTCAACCCCCCGGGACGCAACCAGCTACCCATCCACACTTTCGTCTCCCGCCGCTAGTCCAAGCAAAGTTCCGAACGTTGTGGCGGGCTCGATGACCATTTCGATATCTTTATCGGAAACGAACGCGATCTTGTTGGTGGCCTGCGAGTACCCCATTACAAAACTGCTTTGGATCTGTGGGTTGATGATATCAATCAACTCATCGATCGAGCGGTTTCCGTGGGGAAGCTTGATAACCTGTACAGTAGCCCCTTCGGGATCGCCGGCTGGAATAAACCGGATCGCGAGCGTATTGTTCTGATCGAAAACCGTATAAAACGTATGCGGGATCCATGCGTTTAGGAGTCGAGCTTTTAGAAAGTGCCGTTCCGGGACAACGATCGAGTCGGGAAGCCAAAACACATGACTACCATCCTGAAGTTCGAAGTCCGAATGTTGGGTATCGAGAAACAGTTGTTGCATCATCTTATTACTAGCAGACTATGAATTGAGCTCCAAAGGGATCCTTCGGTTTGGTCACACGAGGTTTCGCGACCCTTGGTTTACGGGATACCTCGCGCGGATCCTCGATCTCGGTCGGAGGAAGCTGCGGGGAAGCTAACTTTATGCGTGTTTTTGGGATGTCGATGGGGGTGGATGGCGGCGGAAGCTGAAGGGAAGCTACCTTTTTGCGTGGTTTTCGGGCGGGCTCGGGTTCGGGCTCGGGTTCGGGTTCGGGTTCGGGTTTCGGGCTCATATATTCCTCATAGAGCTTCTCCATGAGAACTCGCTTTTCGGATTTTGCGCGCCGAGCCCTCTCCAGGTGCTTTGCTTGCCGACTACTAGGCGGACGCTTTGTTTCTCCTCGCTCTCCTTCTTCTTGCACGTCTTGTTCATCACCCGAGTCAGACACTCGCTCAAGTACGATGTCATCCCGATGGCTACCAGACTCTTCCACACGATCGTCCCGATCGTTCCCAAGGCAGGCTTCGCATCCATGGGCCCATTTATTTGTCTATTATACAAAAAATGCCAACTGAACCTCCCAAGATCGATGATATCGATTTTCTGCTATTGCGGGAACCGAATTATGGAGAGCGGGATTGGTGGAAGGAGAAGTACCCCGGTTTCTCCGACGAGCAGTGTGAGATACTAGAGATGAAGTGTTGGGCGGAGGCGCATCCAAAGGAAATCAAAGCAAAGATAAAGAAACAATGCCGAAAGCAGAATTCGAAATAGTTCACCGATCGGCGTTCAAGGTAAAACCTCCAGAGTTCATGTGTGATAAACCGATATCGAAGCAAATAACCGACCCGCTTCCGTGTCGCCCCTTCTTTTTGGCGATTATCGGTTCGGCCGGTAGCGGGAAGACCTCGTTAATGATTAATCTTCTCACGAGTCGCAAAGCGTATTGCAAGGCGTTTCATCATGTACACGTCGTCATGCCTTCGCATTCCGTGGCGAGTATCAAGGATAACCCGTTCGAAGGCCACGACCGTATGTACGACGAACTCGATTACGAAACGTTGGAAACCATCCGGGAATCCGTTCGGGAATCCGGGGAGAACAAAAAGAATTCCTTGGTCATCCTGGACGACGTTACCGTCGCATTGAAGGACAACGATATCCAGCGCGAACTTAAGGATCTCATATATACAATCGGCGGCATTACCGGCTTTCGATTATTGTGTTAATCCAGTCGCATATTGCGATGCCTCTGGCGATACGGAAGACCGTATTACACTTTGCGGCGTTCAAAGCCCGGAACAAGAAAGAGTACGCGGCAATTTTCGATGAGTTGATCTCTATGGATAAGGCGGAGGCCGAAAGAAAAAAAAAAGGCGGAGGCCGAGCGACTCATGCGGTTCGTGTTTGATGATCAGTACTCATTCCTGCTCGCGGATGTGGAGCAAACAAAGTTTTATATAAGGTTTGATCTTATTAAAAGTCACGGCGAGGAAAGCTAAGGGATCCCGTAAGCAGTCTCCCAAGAAGAAGCAAGCACCACGCAAGACTTCAGCAGCCTCCGGCAAGCCTAGGAAGGGAGCAACCCAGTCGGTTTCGCAGAATGTGCGTGTCAATGTTGTCCAGAGCGGAGGGGCGGGTGGCGAGGCAGCGCCTCCGGAAAAAGGGCAAATATCGAGTCAAAATGGGGACATTTACGGACTCGAAAATGTGCCCCCCTTAACTCGGTTTTTGCACCCCCCAAGGGGAGTGCAAAAACTGAGTAACGCCCAATACCGTACGAATGTACTGTGAAATTGGCCTTTCACACATTCTTGCCAACACTGTACGAGGTACCCTTCACCTATACTGCACTATGTACTACGCATCTGTCCACCGCCCCTTGACGAGATGCGTCGCTACCAGCCCATGCTAACCGTTTTTGCCTCGAATGCTACTCCGTCGCTGTGCTTTTCACTCTTCTATCACTCGCAAGCACCCTCGCGCTTTTGTTTAGGGAGGCATCTTCACGCATCTTGGTTCACAAAAGCATGGCAGACCGTCCTCGCAAAGGAAAACGCACCTCTGCCCGGTTGAAGACTCCGGTGGCGGGGGCACCTGCAGCTGCGCTTGGTTTCGAGCCAACGACGGCTCCCGACGCACTGCTAGTGACCCCCATGGCGCAAGATTCTCCGCAGATGCACTTGCGTTCGGGCAGGAGGGCGTCTCAGGCTCCAATACCCGCGACTCATCAGCCCATAAGGCCCCTGCAACCGAGCGGTGGGCAACATCGAAGCGGACCGCCATGGCCTTGGTACTGCGGAGATTCGCAGCCTTTGGCCGAGCCGGGGCCTCAGCCTAACCCCGAGCCTCAAGGAGTGCCACCTTTGGACCCACTCCCCGAGCGATTCCAACGGTACGCGGACTCGCATCTTCGTTAGCATCACTCATCTCGGCGCCGTGGGCTGCGTTAAGCGCACCTCGCCATCGCGCATCTCATGGATCTCAACTCACCCAGACCGATGTCGAACAGTCTGATGCCGGTTAAGGTGAACCTTTGGCCACGATTCATGAGGATGAGCACGGACAGTAAGCGGAGGAGGAGGAGGAGGAGGAGGAGGAAGAGGAGGAGGAGGAGGAGGAGGGGCCCAATACTGTCGGGGGTGTCCGCCTGGACAAACGAGCCCCGCCACAAGCGCCACAAGTGGGAGCAAAATGGTAACCCCTCGCCCCTTGTCAACAGAACCTCAAACGTGTGCGCATCTTCGCGCGTGAGGGAAAAGATTCTCACACGCCCCCCCCCCTCCCTACATAGACCATCTCCACGACCCCCCTTCAACAAGAAGCGCCACTTGTCGACCCAATGCTCGGCGAAAACTGTGAAACACTGTGGCTACTCGATTCGCAGCGTGCGCGAATGGCACAACGACTACGAGATGCGGCGCGGCATTCAACAAGTCAAGAACAAACGCTTCACGAAGTCCACCAACACCTGCCAGCCCTGCCAAGGCAGCTCGACACCCCGCACCGTCTTGGTCGACAACCGCTACTACCAGGTCGTAGCGGCGCATCGTTAGGCTGGCGGGTCCTCTAAGCCCGCATCTCAACCACCGCCAGCGGGGTCCGGTGGAGATGGTTCCCAAAACGGCGCTGCAGCAGGTCGCCTCGAGCTTCGAGCAGCTCCGCCCCTCCCCCGAGCAGGCTTGGTCCCTCGGTGACTGCCAAGCCGCCGAGTGAGCCTCAGCCTTCGAGAGCGACGAAGCGCCCGCATGGTGCGTTGAGCACGGGAGGCAAGAGCAGCTTGTCGCCCATGAAGCTGCGTAGGAAGCGTTCCGAGAAGCGCGGGCCGAGTCCTCCTTTGAAGATGGCGAAAGAATTGGAGGCCGACGACCCCTTCCAGGCGCCTAAGCCGAAACGCGAAACCCGGTCAAGCCGCCAGGCGCCTTCGGGTGCCGCTGCTGGAAGTCGCCTTGCCACATCTTCCCGTGGCGGTGCCCCATCTCTGCGTCCCCGACCCACATCTCCGCCCAAGAAGCCCTCATCTCGGGACGCAAAGCCCGTAACGCCGCATGCGCGGACATCTCGGCCTCCTACTAAATGTATCTCTCGTGTACAAACCCGTGTATTGTCGCTCCTAGCTCTACTTGTAACGCTGCCCTGTCCAAGGAGCCCTTTGTCGTTGTCACGTCGCCTTGGTTTACTCACCTGGATGTCCTCCTACCGTTGCTGGCGGCCTCCAAGGCGGAAATCTATCGCGTGCAGATTCCGAGCATCTACTTGACGCAAGGGCCCCTCCCGCGAATGGTCTACCTCGACAGCCTGTTGACAGCGAATCGTGTACTTTTCATCGCGTCAAAGCACCCAAGAAACCCCGAGACCAACGAACACGCCTTGTGGCTGGTCGTCGGAAGAGATTCGGCGACTTTAAGAGCGCACCTCTCGGAGCACCTCGGCAAGCAACGTGAGTTCGTGTCTGGTCCGTGACAAGGGTTTCATGCAGCTTGAATTTCGCTGCCATAGCTCCTTGGACAATACCTCATTAATCATAGTCAACGATCATAACAAATCATTCTCAACCGCAGATAAGAGTTGAATCGACTCCTGTCCGTTGATTTCACAAACCGCACTTCCTTTGCTAGCGCGGCCGGGGCAGCGGGGCGCCAACGCGCCGCGGCCGGGGCAGCGGGGCGCCAACGCGCCGCGGCCGGGGCAGCGGGGCGCCAACGCGCCGCGGCCGGGGCAGCGGGGCGCCAACGCGCCGCGGCCGGGGCAGCGGGGCGCCAACGCGCCGCGGCCGGGGCAGCGGGGCGCCAACGCGCCGCGGCCGGGGCAGCGGGGCGCCAACGCGCCGCGGCCGGGGCAGCGGGGCGCCAACGCGCCGCGGCCGGGGCAGCGGGGCGCCAACGCGCCGCGGCCGGGGCAGCGGGGCGCCAACGCGCCGCGGCCGGGGCAGCGGGGCGCCAACGCGCCGCGGCCGGGGCAGCGGGGCGCCAACGCGCGGCGGGCCGCGCAGCGGGGCGCCAACGCGCGGCGGGCGGCGCATGTTGGTGATTCATGCAGCCCCGCATACTAAATGGTTTGCAGCCATCCAGGCAATCAAAGCATGCCTTAAGGCAGCATCTGCGGTGCAGCGCTGCAGCACTCTGCGGCGTGCCGCCAGCAAATATAAGGTATTAGTCCTACTTCCTTGCAAATCTGTATAGTATCGTCAAGCCGATGCGTGTTCACATCCCTTCTATGCCATGCAGTCCCGCATACTAAATGGTTTGCAGCCATCTAGACAATTAAAGCATGCTTAAAGGCAGCATCTGCGGTGCAGCGCTGCAGCACTCTGCGGCGTGCCGCCAGCTATTATAAGGTATTAGCCGTACTGCCTTGCAAATCTGTATAGTATCGTCAAGCCGATGCGTGTTCACATCCCTTCTATGCCATGCAGTCCCGCATACTAAATGGTTTGCAGCCATCCAGGCAATCAAAGCATGCCTTAAGGCAGCATCTGCGGTGCAGCGCTGCAGCAATCTGCGGCGTGCCGCCAGCAAATATAAGGTATTAGCCGTACTGCCTTGCAATCTGTATAGTATCGTCAAGCCGGTGCGTGTTCACATCCCTTCTATGCCATGCAGTCCCGCATACTAAATGGTTTGCAGCCATCTAGACAATTAAAGCATGCTTAAAGGCAGCATCTGCGGTGCAGCGCTGCAGCACTCTGCGGCGTGCCGCCAGCAAATATAAGGTATTAGCCCTACTGCCTTGCAAATCTGTATAGTATCGTCAAGCCGGTGCGTGTTCACATCCCTTCTATGCCATGCAGTCCCGCATACTAAATGGTTTGCAGCCATCTAGGCAAATGGCTGCAGCAATCTGCGGCGTGCCACCAGCTATTATCAGGTATTAGCCGTACTGCCTTGCAAATCTGTATAGTATCGTCAAGCCGGTGCGTGTTCACATCCCTTTCATGCCATGCAGTCCCGCATACTAAATGGTTTGCAGCCATCTAGGCAAATGGCTGCAGCAATCTGCGGCGTGCCGCCAGCTATTATAAGGTATTAGCGGTACTGCCTTGCAAATCTGTATAGTATCGTCAAGCCGATGCGTGTTCACATCCCTTCTATGCCATGCAGTCCCGCATACTAAATGGTTTGCAGCCATCTAGACAATTAAAGCATGCTTAAAGGCAGCATCTGCGGTGCAGCGCTGCAGCACTCTGCGGCGTGCCGCCAGCAAATATAAGGTATTAGCCCTACTGCCTTGCAAATCTGTATAGTATCGTCAAGCCGGTGCGTGTTCACATCCCTTCCATGCCATGCAGTCCCGCATACTAAATGGTTTGCAGCCATCTAGGCAAATGGCTGCAGCAATCTGCGGCGTGCCGCCAGCTATTATCAGGTATTAGCCCTACTGCCTTGCAAATCTGTATAGTATCGTCAAGCCGGTGCGTGTTCACATCCCTTTCATGCCATGCAGCCCCGCATACTAAATGGTTTGCAGCCATCTAGGCAAATGGCTGCAGCAACTTGCGGCGTGCCGCCAGCTATTATAAGGTATTAGCCGTACTGCCTTGCAAATCTGTATAGTATCGTCAAGCCGATGCGTGTTCACATCCCTTCTATGCCATGCAGTCCCGCATACTAAATGGTTTGCAGCCATCTAGACAATCAAAGCATGCTTAAAGGCAGCATCTGCGGTGCAGCGCTGCAGCAATCTGCGGCGTGCCCCGAGCAAATATCAGGCATTAGTGGTACTGCCTTGCAATCTGTATAGTATTGTAAAGCATATGGGCAATTAAATCCCCTTTTGTCATAAAAATCTTCATACTGGAAGGTTGCCGAGCCAGCTCTTTACCCCCCACCGTCTTGGTCGACGAACGCTACTATCAGGTCGTAGCGGCGCCGCGTCAGGCTGGCGGGTCCTCTAAGCCCGCATCTCAACCGCCGCCACCGGGGTCCGGCGGAGATGGCTCCCAAAACGGCGCTGCAGCACGTCTCTTGATAGAGCTTCGAGCAGCTCCGCCCCTCCCCCGAGCAGGCTTGGTCCCTCGGAGACTGCCAAGCAGCCGAGTGAGCCTCAGCCTTCGAGTGCGACGAAGCGCCCGCACGGTGCGTTGAGCACGGGAGGCAAGAGCAGCTTGTCGCCCATTAAGCTGCGCAAGAAGCGTTCCAAGGAGCGCGGGCCGAGTCCTCCTTCAAGATGGCGATAGAGCTGGAGGACGACGACCCTTCCAGGCGCCTAAGCCGAAACGCGAAGCCACGTCAAGCCATCAGGCGCCTTCGGGTGCCCCTGGTGGGAGTCGCAGGGCCACATCTTCCCGTGGCGGTGCCATATCTCCGCCTCCCCGACCCGCGTCTCCGCCTATGGAGGCAAGAGCAGCAGCTTGTCGCCCATTAAGCTGCGCAAAAAGCATTCCAAGAAGCGTGGGCCGACTCCTCCATTTGGAAGAGCCTCAGGCCACCGCTGGCAACAATGACGAGCAAGAGATGCATAGGGTGGAGATAGTTAAGTGTGAGGGGTGGGATTACCCGCATCTCGACAGCAAGAGCAGGTGAACGCCCGCATCTCTCGCGTAAAAACCCGTGTACTGTCGCTCCTAGCTCTTGTAACGACGAGACGCTTTTCCAAACCCGACTCCCGTGCGTCGTGGAACCTTGTCTTACAGGTGGTTACGCCGAGAGAGATGCGGTAATGAAACCCGGAGGCCCACTTTGAGGACGACAAGTACATCCTCGTGTCAGTCTTGCCAGCGGTGGGTGAGGCCACCGCTGGCAAGACTGACGAGCAAGAGATACATAGGGTGGAGAGATTTTACCGTGACGGTGGGGGTACCGCATCTCCGCAGGTGAACGCCCGCATCTCGCGTAAAAACCCGTGTACTGTCGCTCCTAGCTCTTGTAACGACGAGACGCTTTTCCAAACCCGACTCCCGTGCGTCGTGGAACCATGTCGTACAGACGGTTGCGCCGAGAGAGATGCGGCACTGGAACCCGGAGGCTCGCGTCAGTCTTGCCAGCTGTGGCTGAGGCCACCGCTGGCAAGACTGACGAGCAAGAGATGCATAGGGTGGAGAGAGTCAACTGTGACGGTGGGGGTACCGCATCTCGGCAGCGGGGGCAGGTGAACGCCCGCATCTCGCGTAAAAACCCGCGTACTGTCGCTCCTAGCTCTTGTAACGACGAGACGCTTTTCCACACCCGACTCCCGTGCGTCGTGGAACCTTGTCTTGCAGGCTGTTGCGCCGGACTTTTCCGTAGATTGGTGGTACGCTGCCGTGGATTCTGCCCTCTTCGGGGAGTGCCAGAGCAAGACTGTAAAACACTGTGGCTACTCGATTCGCACCGTGCGCGACTGGCGCAACGACAACGAGATGCGGCGCGGCATTCAACACATCAAGAAGCAACGCTTATTAAGTCCACCAACACCTGCTTGACCTGCCGAGCCGGGTCTCTCAAAGCCCCCCCCCCCCCCCCCCCCCCGTCTTAGTCGATGACCGCTACTACCAGGTCGTAGCGGCGCCGCGTCAGGCTGGCGGGTCCTCCAAGCCCGCATCTCAACCACTGCCAGCGGGGTCCGGCGGAGATGGCTCCCAAAACGGCGGCGCTGCAGCAGGTCTCTTGGAGCTTCGAGCAGCGAGGAGTGAAATCCTTAACATAGTGGGCCACCGTGGCGCGCAAAATGGCGCGAAGAAGCCCCACCACCTAGGTTGAGGCGGGTAGTACTTTACGCAAGAGAGGGCGCGAAGAGGACACGGCGAATGGTCATTGTTAGTACTCTCGTATAGTTATAAATTGCACCTGAAATGTACCCAAAAAGTGGGTACATATACGAGTCTAAGCGATCACGTGGGGGGCACATTTTCGAGTCCGTAAATGTGCCCATTTTGACTCGATATTGCCCCCTGTACCCAGCGCCTCCGTTCATTCCTTTCGAGAAGGGGTACAATAGTTTTTCGCCTATCACTATTGATTACGGATTTGGGGCGCGGCCGATGGAACAGATAGCAATCCCGCAAAACACGGGGGTTCCCTTGGGTCTCAGTACGGATGGTCGTGCCCTAGGCGGGTCGGCCGAGCGGTCTCGCTTGGTGAGGGAGGCCGATACACAAACTCCTACGCCCGATCATGGCCGACGCCAATACACAAACAAGAAGACGTAAAACACGCAATATGGGAACCGATCCGGATCCGGTTATGAGTATGACGAGGGACGACGTTCGCGAACGTCTCCGCGAATTAGGGTTGCCCACGAGAGGGACCGCAAACGAGCTCCGAGAAAGACCTCAAGGGGCTTTGACAAAGACCAAGCACTCGTCGAAACGGGGTTCGCCTAACCGCGCTTAACACGGTACTTGTACTGTATCCGTACTCAATTTTACTGTACGATTACTGTATTCCGTATCACCCGCGCCTAACCCTCGCCTATATCCGCTTATCTCCGCCTATCCGGCGGTGGTCGCGAGTACCCGCGCCGAGCCATGACTGCCATGGCAGTACCCGTACGCTAACGGTACGTGATATGTCCCTTGCGCACTTTTCCCCCCGCCTCGAGTACCTGGGCGGTACCCGCTACACGGGCGCGCGAGGGCGCTCGGCGGGCGCGCGAGGGCGCTCGGTACCCGCTAAGAGGGCGCTGCGGGCGGGACCTACAGAGCATACCCGCCCACCACATCAGCCAGCTCAACTGGCAGGATATAAGCTCATACACCATCCCGCGGCCAGTGGCCCGGGTCAACTACGGGAATGGGAGTCTACAGGCGGTAGCCGGGGCGGCGGACTTGGGGTGTGCCGCCCTAGCCGGCGCGGGCGTGCTTCATGCGGCGGATGGCGGTCTCGTCGCAGTGGAGGTGGTGCTCCCACCAGTCCCGGCTGTGCACCGAGCTGGGCATGCACAAGGTGATGCCGCAATGCACGCAGTAGAACGAGCTCCAGTGCTCCTCGCCCTCGTCACGGTAGCAACGGCAGCACCTCGACTGCTTGCTGCGGCCGTTCGCGTATCGCCCGTGGTTGCCAGGGGTGTGCTGGTCGGTGGTGTCCAGGTAGCGCTTGGGCGCGATGGCGAGGCGGTGGCCGGGGGGACGGGATGGCGCCAGGTCGCCATCCAGCCCGTTGTAAATGAGGGCCTTCTCCATCAGCTCCGAGAAGTCCTTGATAGTCATGCTGGCGTAGGGGTGGGCATACGGGACGTGGAACTTGGTGATCTTCCAGCAGTCGGTGGTGACGATGCCACAGAGGGTAGTTGCGAGTCGGAACCAGCAGTCCTGGGTATTCCAGGCCTCCTCCAGCGCGAGATCGTGCTGGCGCGACTGGTTGTGGTTGTCGACGCGGGGGCTGCGCTCAAAGTAGTTGGACAGCACATATGAGCGGGGGATGCTCCGAGTGACGGTGTTGCCGAAGTCGTCCGCCCAGCGCTGTATGTAGGGGTTGCCATCCTCCAGGGGGCTGGCACCAGCTGTGGCCACTAAGAACAACACCTTCCTCATGTTGTACTTGTAGCCCACTGCCATGAGATCCACACCATCCACTATCGCTGAGAGAGCAACCCTGCTGCCTGCCGGTGCTGATGTCAGGTGGCTCTTCAGGAAGGCCTTTGGGAACAGACCATGGCCAGTCTTGACGACGCCGATGAAGTGGCGGCCCATCTTGCCCACCTGGACAGCGGCCTGGGGGACGGCATAGCAGGTAAGAAACATTAGTAATTGCATTTGCCCATCACAGCATGATAAACGCACGAGGTAAAAGGACGAAGTTCATACCTTCACAGACCCGAACCACGCATCGCCCAGCAGGGTAGAGTCGGTGCTGGTGCAGGTCTCAGCCATGCGCATCACACAAGCGGTAGTCACACCGTGCTCAGCAGCATGCGGCTTCACACGCATAGGGTCCCTCCCCTCCTGGATCTCGATGTAGGTCATCACACCGGTGTCGCAGTCACATACTGTCTTCATCTCAGTGCCCAGCGGCTTGGGCTTCCGGTAGATGAAGCTCAGGTTGGGGAGGCCGCCCAGCTTGGTTGCCCTGGGCTGGTAGGCGGACATGCTCTCATCCATAGTAGCAAAGATCCCGGCGTTCAGGATAGTCGCGCTGTTGGCGTTGAACTCGGTTGCAGCACGGCGAACCACGCCCAAGGATCCCTCACAGTAGAGTCGAGGTCAGCCTTAGCATACTTGATTAGCGACCGGATATACTTGAAACGGTGAAGGGGCATGTAGCGCTGGAAGTTAGGCTGGTCACGAAGGCCATCAACCGTGATGTTGGTAGCCCACAGATTTCTGCCTTGCTGAGAGTACAGCGCGCCGGCGATGACCAGCTCCCAGAACCTCACATACTCATGCATGCTGATCAGCTTTTGTGTTGATGAACGGCGCAGGCCAGCAGCATTGACCTTCTCCAGGTCGGCGGACAGGTCGCATTGGTACATCATAACCCAGAGCTGAACCAAGTCGACGCTGTCAACGCCAATGGGCAGCCCATCTCGCAACCCAACTGGCAAGGTACGAGCCGCCTCTCGCTGGGCAGTAGTGTCTCGCATCTTGGCCATTTCCTCAGCGCTGTCTAAGTTAAACACTGACCAAGTTGCAATCTTGCTGCCTTGCTTCAGGACGAAAACCCGTGCCAGGAGCGGGGGAGATCCAGGCGGCATCCTCGTGGCCGTCGTCGGGTGAGGCGCCGCCGACATATTGCTCTGGCGCCTCCTCGTCCCCGGAGCTATCGCCCAGCTCCTTGGCGAGTTCGGCGCCTGGCTGGCTGTCTTGTGACTCGGCAGGCATGTCAAGGTTGTCGGCAGGCAGGGGCTGGGTCGCTAGGATAGAGGCTGGGGAAGAGGTCGCAGGGATGGATGGGATCTCGGTGGGGGTGCCGGTGTCGGAAACGACACTGCCTGTAACGATCGTTCCACGACTGCCACCCAGCGCCTTCGCACTCGCATCAGCAGCAGCGGCAGGGCGGGGCGGCACGAAAGGGCCGACGGCAGACCCTTGACCTCGTGGCGTAGAGGCAGCCGAGGGAGGGGTGCGACCAGCAGTAGCTTGCTCGCAGCGGAGTGCCTGGCCGGACTCTTGGACGTCGGCCGGGGCGTCGTCCCAGCGGACCATCCATTTGCCCTCGCCGACGGACTCAGTAACGTTGCCGAACAGCCGAGCACGCTGGCACCGACGCTGGTCGCCACTCGGGGGTAGCATGGGCCCTCGGCGGGCTGATACACGAGCGCCTTCGGTGACGGAGGTCCTCATAGCGGCGGGTGGGTGGCTGAACAGGTGGGTGAGCGAGTTTTTTAATTTATTTATGAGCGTGACTTGGCCAGTCCTGGAGAGCATAACCTTGCCGGACTTGAGCAGGTGCTGGGGCTGTTGGTTGCTGCCGTTGCGGAGCCCTCCTTGATCTCCATGTTTGCAGTGCTCCATGCACTGAGCACTCAGTGTGTCAAGGTTGCCATGCACTTTATCCATCGGGAAATTGCCGTCATGCAACTTCATGCACGGAGTGATGTCCTTTGCTGCCGCGATGTCCATGAAGGCTGCGAAGAATACCTCCGTAGCTGCCCGTAGCTTGTAGGTCAAAGTAACTTATTTGGTTGTCGCTGAGCGCCACCTCAAAAACAGCGCGATGACCTCACCTCCCATTGTGTTTGCAGTTGGAGATGCGTGCTATCAACGCCTATGAGCACGGGAGTGTGGGAGGGCCCGATCAGCACTGTCTTAAAGCAGGACCTTGTCTTCCCGCCCAGGATTGTGCATGGCAGACTTGTCACATATACATGGACAGAGGCCATCATCATTGCCGGCAGGGGGCGGCGGCAAAGGGCCGCTGGTGACGCTGTGCCGAGGCAGATGATCAGGTGATGGGCCACCTGTGTTATGTATTATTGCTGAAGCGTCTTACATGTTGTTGCTTTCCTGCACTTTACGCTGATGCTGATAGTACAGCCCGGCACGGGTGGTGCTCCTACTTCAAGCACTCCCATGCCTACGACATCGCCGCCCTCGATAAGGATGATGGCGGTGTTGATGCCATGCAGTAGTAGCATATACGCAGCAACCGTGGCGTGTGTGAATTGAGCATATCCATATGTTGCGGGAGCAGTTGCGTAGTATGGCAGGCGCATGATACATATAGGCGTCGGTTGGGTCTGGGGTTTCCAAATGTAATGTTAAGCAATACTCTCTTGCAAAACATGGCCAATCTGCATTATGCTTGCACATGTCTGCTTCACTAATTTTCCTTACACACTCACAACATATTTTTTCTGATACTGACAACATGGGTCAATGTTACGTATGGATGCCGCGGTGTACTGCGGTATCGCCGCGAGCAGGTATTGTCAACCGATGTTGACACAAAAGTTTGCATTTATCTTTGCCGTTATACACATCTTTACTTTTGTGAATTTCATGTCATTTGTGGTATGTATGTTGATATGCATGTAATCTGTTCAGCAATAAGATTAATGTGAAGCGCGTTGCGCATTACATACAACAGCAGATGCATCGTAGTGTCAAAAAATCGTCCAGCTATTGTCTGCGTGGCGCCGCCGTTTCTCCTTGCTCATCAACATGGCACATGCAGACAACGTTCTTGGCGGGGTCGCGTCCGCGCGTGCGGCACGTGATGGTACTCCTGCGCCTGCGTCGCGTCGCTCGTCGGCATGTGTTGCTATGACTCGCCGCGGCTGATAGCCTACATACCCCGGGGCGGGGGTCCCTTTGGTCCCTGGCAGCTAAGTGACTTCGTGGTTCCCTTGGCTCCTTCTTGGTTCTTGGCTCCCTGTCCTCCTGCTCGACCTTGGTTTCAGGCTTATGTCTCTCTTTTGCTGGCAACCTTTCACAGTTGAAGTTAGTTCTGTTTGTAGTGCGCTTTTGTGAAAGCCCTTATGTAAAAAAAAAAACACATCGTAGTGTCATTGATAATGTTATTGTGACGCCCCGGGTACCGAGGTACCATTACCACTCGAGACTGATGCAATGATATAAAGTACGTGATTAGCCACCAGCCGCGCGCGCACTTTCACTCTTCGCGGCACTTCCTCGCTCGCTGCTTCGCCTATTTATGCTGACCGCTTCTCATGAAGAGTATATCGCCCTGCTCGCCCCCGTGCCACCATGGCCTCCGTCAGCACCTTCCATGCCGCTGCCGGGACGGATGACGCGTCGTGGGAAGATATCATGCTGCCGAGAGGAGCACGCGAGCCCCCGCCTGTCCCGCGCGGCCCGCCCCTGCGCTACTACCTCACGACAGTCAGCGCCGATGACACGTCGAGCGTTTTTGACTGGTCAAGCTGAACGGCCCGTCAGCCCACCCTAATCGACCGTGGAGGAGGAGCAAGCTGCCTTGCTTAAATCGATGAAGCCGACGCACGCAGCAAGGGTTCTTTGCATCCCCAGTGCAAAGGTGCGCTTGCCGGCCGGTTTGCCTGCTCATCGTGTAGCTGCTGATGTTGTCGCTGCCCGAGTGTCGGCGACTTAGTGTTTTTTCTTTCATCACTACCGCAGTCCGGAATCGACCAGAACGGCGCTCCGGTGCAAGACCTGTCTACCGGCTACAGCCCCCCTCCCCCGCTCGCTCGACGAGCTCATGTTCCCCGTGCGGCTAGATCCCCGGCGCTTCAGGACGCTACTGCGAGGATGCAGGCTGGACGCCAGAGGAAGCAAGCGCAACGGGAGCGCGCGGCGGCATCATGCCAGCCCCGTCAAACAAGCTCCTTAGCCGCGGGGCGCAGCAAATGGCAGCAGCTGCCATGAATAGCATGCCCGCAGAAGTATCTGTGGGCAACAAGGGGCAGTCAGCACCCGAGCCGACAGCGGGCATAACACCACAAGCCGGCGCCAGGAAGAGGCCGGCGGCAGCGGAGCCAGCCGGCCGCAGGCCAGGGGGGGCGGGCACGGGCCGGGGGCGGTGGTAGACCCATTGTAATTAAATTTCTAGTATTTCCCTAATACTTTATGCAGTTGCCGACCCCTCCGCCATAAATCCGAAAATGTCCGGTGCCTTGACGTTAAATTTGCCAGCTAGGAGTAGGCGCGCCCATGTCCGCTTAACCACACCCCGAAGCTCGACGCTCATTGGCCGCTGATCCAGCCTGGCACCTCACCTTTATTAAATCACAAAACCAACCGTGACTACCGTGTAATGCATTTTTGCAGCCTTTGTTGTGTATCGACCAGTACCCTACTGCCCCGCCTGCTCGTCATCATCACTCGTCATCACGCGGGTATCTTCCGCGCGTACTCGTGAGGAGGCGCGCGCCTAATAGCAGATATGAAGGGCGGCAATTCCCGTAAAGTACAGTGACTCGTGTACTCGTGTCGTACTTTGTGCACTCGTGACTACCGAGTACCCGCTACCGGGTACTCGCTATAGTACTTTGATGCAGGGCTCCGCTGCCGTACTCATCCTTACCGCCAAGTTTAAAGTACTGTGACGCCTAACGTTAGGCGCGATATATACAGGCGACTACTCGCGCCTGGTAGTCGTTAAGCGCGGTTAAGCGGACCCCGTTTCGACGAGTGAGTAGCCTTTCTCGTGAAAGTATGTGGGTCTCCATTAAAAACATGAGCTTCTTCTCGAAATTCGGTCGGTCACTAAGAAGCATGGGGACGAAAATCAGCCACGGGGTACGCACTGTAGGTAACAAGGTCGGAAATTTTCTTCAAGGAGCCACGCCGGTACTAGCGTCGATCCCTGTCATCGGGCCAAACGCGGCGGCTCTGAGCGCGTCTCTTGGCGGAGCAGCCAAGGGCGTTGGGGCTCTCGGTGGGGTGGCTGAGAATGCTTTGGCTGGTAAGGGTCTTGATTTGGGGGCCGCTAGAGCCGGCGCGGGTGCTGTGAAGGATGCCTACAAATCCATACGAAGGAGAGGCTCGCGGCTCGAAAGGGGCGGTTCGTAGGCCACCGCCGGCCAACGAGGCGGCTGAGATTTTTTGTGGTCTTGAAATAAAACCATGAGCGGACTTTCTTACTCTTTCGTGTACGCAGCCAAGCCTCGCGCCGTCTCGGCAATGAAATATCGCCACAACCTTCCACCAATCAACGGGCGTACGTTTGCTCCCGGCGATACCATTCAGCTCTCGATTCCCTGCGGAAACAAGGGGGAGTTTCTCAACACCAAGCAGTCTTACCTCAAGTTCTCGCTCAAAAACACCGAAGCTACCACCACAGATACCTTGAACCTAGACTACAGTGCCTCCGCGGTCATCCGTCTGCTTGAGGTAGTTTATGGTAGCACTGTTTTGGAGTACATCGACCAGTACCCGGCGCTTTACCACATGCTCCTTGATGCACATGGGGATATCCAGCAGATGGGCTATGCAGGTGGTGTTACTGAGGGGATGGGTTCGACCGCTCGCACGGGTGCTACGATCAACGGCTGGGATTCCGTGACCGTTTGCGTGCCTTTGATCTCGGGAGTGCTAGGTTCCATGCAACACAAGTACATCCCCATCGGAGACATGGTCCGCAACCACCTACGCCTAAATCTCACGCTTGCGAGCAAAGAGGATCCGCAGGTCTCCGCCGCGGCTCGTGATTGGCAGGTGAACGACATTGAGCTATGCTGCGAAATCGTTAAGCTTGATGGTTCTGTGGCCAACGCAATTTCCCAGGCGAACGCTAGCGGCTACCGTATCCCCATGACCACCTTTAGCAACCACGCCTCGAGCGTCGAAGCCGGCTCTACGCTAATCAATACGCTCATTAGCGGAAACTACCGGTCGCTCATGACCCTTTTCACGATTTCCCGTCTTCAAGAGAACATGGGCGACGGAACAAAGAAGACGGTTTCCTCTCATCATAATCCTATCGGTGATGCCGGTCGTTGGCAGTACGATGTTGGCGGTCAGCTAGTTCCCCAGAAACCTGCCGACAATAATTCCGAGACCTACGCAGAGCTCGCTAAGGCGTTTCATTCATACGGTACTCTCGATCATCATGGGATCATATCAAAAACCGCTTGGACGGCGAGCAACGGTTCTTACATTATTGCTCAGGATCTTGAGACCCAGTCTCATAAGAGCGTTGTATCGGAGTCCGGTGCGGACGTGTCTACATCCACCATCTACCTCAAGGCCCAGTTTGCAGCTCCTCTTGCCAAGGCCCTCCGTATCGATACCTTCACCCACCAGGATGCGATCCTCTTCATCGACCCTAGCGGCATGGCTCAGACGGTTTTTTAGGTCTGAATGTTAGATAAATGATAAGCCGCATCCTAGAAGTTCCGCGGACCGTTCTCCCGGTGAGATGTACGATTTTGCGTTTGATATGGGGCGGGGTCGTCTCAACGAATATGCCGGTAGGTTGGTCCGCTTCGGTATCGAGTGGATCACACCGGTTGTTGGATCATCTATGGGATCATCTTATGAGCAAAACACATGACGCCCGCTATCTCTCCTGCTAACATGTTCCTCGTTTCCGGCGATTAACACACACAAAGCTTGGAATCATGCTAACAAGGATCCCATCCTGGCTCTCCTTCCTTCGGCTAGGCAAACGGCATACTACGGGGTTATGTCCGACACACCATACCTCCAGTCGACAGCTTGCTGCGGAATAACCTTGGGCGACAACCTTGCGATTCTAAGCGAACTCCAATTAAAATTATTTCAAACTATGAACGCCGCATCTAACGAGGTTTCGGCGTTCACGCCTTCGAATAACGAGGATTTCAGTTTCAGCCTTGTGTTCTGGAAAGACGACCCGGAGCGCCCCATATCCCAGAGTTTCTACCACCTGTGGGTAAACACCGGAGTTGTTACCGGAGACTCTAGCGTTGTGCGCATACCGTTCGATTTCAAGACATTCGAAATGGACCGCACAAGCCCATGGAACGTGGCGGTGAGCTATTTTTCCCCTGTGTATGTTGATAAGGCCCTAGGTTCCCTTCCTTCACGACTAATCATCTCGACGCCAAGCATGGTGATCGACCCGCACCAAAACCGAAGCGTTCTGGCGTACCTCCCTGGAACCAACAACGATTCCGCCGAGAAGTACTACGGGTATAAACAGACAATCAAACCGGTATGCAGCGACACGGTCGGTATCCCGATTCGTCCTCCTCTAGATCATATGGGGTTTCTAACACTAGAGCTCCGTGATGCTGTGACCTACGAGTTAGCGAGCGATGCGTCGCATTATGTCGTCTGCATAACCTTCTACCGCACGGATTGAATAACACTTTTTGACCACGTCATTAAATGAACCGTCACACCGTTGGGACATCAACACCAAGTATCGAGTTTCCGGGGCGTCTCATTGGGTTTGGGATGCAAGAGGTGAGGATGGCGTTCGTCGAGCTTTTCGGGAAAGGGTTTACGATCGTTCCGGAACTTCTTTCGGAGCTCCTCGTTTCGTTCTCGACAACGTTATCCGAAACCAATGTCGATTTTCTCTTCGGATTTAACCAAACAATGGTCGTGGCTCAAGCTCACCTCGGTGTGAACATTGAGAACAACATGGCTACGCGCACGGAAACCGATATTTCCTCATCAATCTCGGGATCGACACTCTCTACCACATACATTGTTGGTGCTCCCAACGCGCTCCGATACTTATGGATTCGGTTGGTGGATGGTAGCGGGAACGAGTCCATTACGCCTCTAGGGAGCTACACGACACAGGATAACACCGACCCGGTAATCCCCACGTTCACGATGACCGCGGGCACGCCGGCGACCTCGGAGATAGATATCACGATTTCGGCGAGCGACAACGATGCGGTTCAGACTTTTTATCTTTGGGTTTCCGACACGCAAACCACAGCGCCTACCGCATCAGAAATCAAGGCTTCGGGAGTGGCTCTCGGGGGTACGGTCACTTCACACGCGACCACGGGGCTTTCGCCGGGGACCACATACTACGGGTGGCTGTTGGCACGAGACAGAGTCGGGAACGAGAGCGTCACGGCCTCCACACCTGCTACGATCACAACCGCTTCCGACACAACTCCCCCGACCCTTGACTCGTCCTCGCTAGACCCCACACCGGGCTTCGAGGAATCCAGACTGAACATCACCTTATCATTCAGCGATTCTGTATAATCCTTGTAAACGAGCAACTCGGTGGTCACCGTTGATATCAGCCAGCTTAGAACAAACACACCCACCATTGTTACCTTCGTGGGGCGTAACACCTTGTTAGGGTTCACGACATCAATCCGAACCAACTCGTTGGGCCACGAGGTATCCGATATTGTGAGTCGGAGCCAACGCAATGTGGGGTTTAGCGATCCTTCGCTGGTCGGTCAATTTGTGTTCCGAGGAAACAAATGAGTGATCGGACCGGTTCTAACGATCGCGTAAGCACTGAGATTGAAACCCTTTGCTTTTGAGATGGCGTGAGCTCTCCCAGAAACAAAGACACCTCCACGGAAAAGCGTACAGGTATTTCAAGGCTAAATACGATTTCTTGGTGTATTCCAATGTCTTACTTACTCTTTTGGTGGGGTGCACAAATATTGTTTTTGGGGTTCAGCATATTGGCGACTACGGGGTTGCGGTAACCGTTTCGGGGTGCCTTAGTCTCGTTGTTGGTGCGATTTCGAGCCTTGCTGGGGCGATGCGGTAGTCTCAAAGGTATAACAAACACGACGAGTTGAGTACCCAGTACGGAAAGCTCCTCAGAGAAATAAACACGGAGTCCTTTCTCACAAGCACGATGGACGATGGGGCGTTTCGGGATATGTCTGAATTTATTCGCCACGTCTCTTCGGAAAACACGAGGCTAGATGATAGGGCACCCCAAGTTCCGAAATCGGTGGAAAATCGCTCTTCATAAACAAATGAGTGATATTGGTGAGATTCGGCTTTACCAAAACACAACAAACAGTATTCCTGTCGGGGTGTACACCACGGTAACCTCGGATTTCATAGGCATCGCTACAAGCACTATTGATCCTTGGGTAAGCTACGATTACGATAACGGGCTCAAGACGGTTAACGGTTTAAAGCCCGATACGACCTATTGGTTTTGGGTGGAACTCATCGATGGGGAGGAAAACTCATCCGGAATCCAGCACTGTGATATTCAGATGTGACATACGGGTGACGAAGCACTACTACTAGCGACTATTATTTATCCGTGAAGGCTGCTGCTGGTGGCGGCACGTCCTTCCAGTTACGTGCGAGTACATCCGGCGTTATTGCCGGCGGGCGATAAATCCTTTTTGTAATCATTATAGTAGTCGTACTGCCCGGTGACGTGTTACATGGCACTGACGTATAAGGTACAAGGTTGTCCGTGTAGTACCGGGTACTACGCGCGATATATTTATTAAGCCGGTACCGGGTATCTAGTACGAACCCGGGCGCGATGACGAGTCGTCCTGTGGATAGCTACGACTATTAGTACATGGGAGCGCAAATCGCAGCCGTTGTATTTGGTAACAGTGGGGAATTATGTGTACATTATAGCAAGTACTGCTGAAACGGGCCTGCCAGCCGTCCGATCAAAGGTCATCAGATGGGCGGTTTGGCTGGCATGTTTTGCCAAAGAGTGCTCACGTTACATAAATATTCGCGAGGGGGAGGGCGGGGGCAGGCAGCGGTTTGCCGAAGAATGTTTGAATTACAATATTCGCGACAGCTGCCGTCGGGGCATGTGGCGGGGGGCGGGGGCGGGGGGGGGGGGGGGGGGGGGAGGCGGGGGGGCGTGGTCCCCTCGCCCCCTTACCCCCCCCCCCCCCCCCCCCCCCGCCGCCCGCCGCTCCCGCCGGGGGAGTGAGGGGAGGGGGGTAAGGGGGCGGGGGCTACTGCTTGTTCTTGTTCTTGCGTGCCCGGGCGACCCTCCGCTTCGACGATCTCGCTGCCTCCGCCTCCGCCTCCGCCTCCGCCTCCGCCTCTGACTCCGCCTCCGACTCCGCGACCGTCAGTTTCTTACCTCGGCGCTTCTTCACTGGCCTCTTCCGCTTGTTCCGTCAGTGTCTTCACCACCCCGGGAGGCTGTGCCGTCGACGACGCCGCCATGAGCTTCCTCACCTTGGCGTCGGGACGCCCCCTGTGCCCAGACGCCCACAACAAGCCACAATCGTTTCGCCTTTAAGCGGCTGGGGACGGATGCGGCCTCCTCGGCCACCACGAGTTGCGCCGCTGGCACTGTGGAAGCCTTGGCGTTGAGGTGGGCCTCACGGCGCTCCCGGACGAACCTGCGCGCGGCACAAGTTAGCCACGAGTGGGTGCGTGCTAATGTGGAGGGTGGCGTGTTTTGTTGCGCGCCCACCTTGTCACGCGTTTCCTCATGTCTTTCTCGTCCTCCTCGATGCCGGCGGCGCGGACACGCGAGACAACAAGGCTCGCCGCCCACTTTTGCCCGGGGGGCGAGGTCTGCCATGGCGCTGTGAGCGGTGAAGGGGGGGGGGGGGCGAGGTGGAGAAACTAACACCCAGTCGACGACCGCCTTCCGCAGCAGTCAACGACACATTGGAGGCGAGGAGCAGCGCGCCACTACTATTTATATGCACGTATTGTCAAGAGCTAGTCGGTGCGGCATTGTGTCGGTGTAATTTCGCAATGTTTATTGTTGAAGTAGCACGGCGTAATGAATATGCGGTTTCACCGAGTGAATCCGGGATAATATGTGCGGTAGGGCGCGCGTATATGTGCGCGACGAATGTGCGCGGATGTGCGCAGCGTTGTGCGGCGGTGTGCGGCGGTGTGCACCGATGTTAATATAGTCAATAGGGTCTATTCAACTACACGTGCGACAGTGTCGTTTCGTGGAGCAGTATATGTGCCCGGCCTCATTTATACCGCCCCCTACCTGCGCTGCAAGGTCCACCCCTACGAATTACTTAGCACAAACCGCCATTACTTAATAGGAACCTAGCACAGCCAGGCTTATATGCCCGCTTTCCCGATCAACTTCTACGCACTTTCCGTCCCTCAACCGCCGGACATGGGGGTTAAGCCGCCAGCCTCGGCAGTTGCTTAGCCAGACTTGGCATCCCGTACCGTGTCCATGGCTTCGCAGCTCTGCCGCCGGCACACGCCGAGTCCGGCGCTTGCTGCCGCGGGGTTGCGCACGCATGCACGCACAGTAATATGCCGCCGACGCCGCCACGCTTACTTCCACCACCTTCGCCAGCCGCAGCTTCGCACGCCGTTCCGCCGACATACGAAACGCACGAACCCCCCCCCCCCCCCCCCCGTCCCCGCGTCATGTATGATATATTCGAGGCGACTATGCGGGGCGCAGCACACGCCGCGGCGTGGGTCGGCGGAGCGGCAGGCGGCGGGAGCCCTAATGGCCGGGCAGTATCGACACCCACACAGGCACCGCCGCTCACCTCCGACGCGGATGAACCGCCTCCCAAAGGAAACATGCCGGTTGGTGGTAAGCCCAACAGGCGTGGGGTGCCGGCGCCGGTACTGGTGCGACGGAGTTGTCGCGTCAGGAACCGCACCGCATGTGGAGCAACGCATGGCGGTGCCGGCCCCACCTATGTCTAGGGCCACCGACTCACAACACCCCGCCACGACGGCGTCGGCCACCGCCGACGGCGCCGTTGCGGGGGGGGGACCTCCTGCCAGGCGACGATGATGCGCCTGGTGCGCCGCGTCAAGAGGCGGAGGAGGCCGTGGTCGAGGCGACTGATCGGGCTGAGGGGGTTGTCGAGGCGAGCGAGGCTGCGCTCGCGCCACCCGCCCCGCAGCCACCTGCGGGACATGCCGACTTGCTCGTCGCCATGTTGACCGGAGCACTACGAGCAGTGGCGGGAGGCGGCCACATGCACTATCATGTGCGTGTCCTGGCCGGACGCCCGTCATGCGTGGACTGCGGCCAACGGACGGACTGGGAGTGTTGCTGCGACGGCACCCCGGCTTTGTGCGGCCCCAAGTACCCATGCATGGCGACCCATCAGCGGGCAGTCCCCTGCCCGACCACGGCCACGGTGAGGGCGGAGTTCCGCCATGTCAGGGACGCGTTCCACGACGCGACTCGCGCCGCCGTGTGTGAGGCTTCCGAGAAGGCACGCGCGGCTGGTAGGGTGCGCAGGGTGAGGCGGCGGACTGCCCAAGAGATGAAGGAGAGCGAGACATGCCGTCAGTGAGGTCGGGCGCAATGTCATTGGGTGGGGCACACGGACGTGTAACACTTGCACTATGCGCGTACTGCTGGGTTACATCCAGGCGGTGTCACACTATGCAACCGGAAAGGCTGCGTTGCTACTGCAAACGATGCTACGCCTCCCTCGGTAGCAACCGCTACCCCGCCCATCCCACTCGCCTTGGCGCCGCGCTGCCCCGGCCGCCGCGCCTTGGCGCCGCGCTGCCCCGGCCGCCGCGCCTTGGCGCCACGCTGCCCCGGCCGCCGCGCCTTGGCGCCGCGCTGCCCCGGCCGCCGCGCCTTGGCGCCGCGCTGGGTATCGAGTCCTCCCCGCCCTGGTGAGCGCGTCCACCTGCGCCTTGCGCTCGGGGCCGTCCACCTCCGTCACCACATTCTGCAACCCCCACCGCGTGACGAACCACGCAGCTCCTTGCAGGCGCTTGTACATGTGCCCAAGCACCGCCAGTCGTGACACCGAACGCACCACCGCTGGGGACGCGAGCTCCTTCTCGGTCATGATCGCCTTCACCCGGGCCTCCTCGAACAGCGGACCGGCGTTAAGAATGGAAAACGTTTCCATGTGGTGCAAGCATTCCTCCATGACCCAGCCGGACTGCACCGTCACCTTGCCTGACCCTGCAGTCATGGAGGGGAATGCCGTCACGCCCACGACCACGCCCACGCCCGGGGGGGGGGGGGTGTCTACCTTTCGACTTCTTGGACACCGCAAACGAAGGGCGCAACCCGCGTCCAAAGTTGCTGGATGGGTATCGGGACTAAAGCCTGGCGCCGGTCTTCCTGCTTCATAGCTCGGAATCCAATGTGGCCCTGCACGGTGACAAATTTCCTCCCGAAGTCCCTTGCCAAGCCAAAAAAAAACAGGTGGAACGGCGCGAGGGGGAAGAGGTTGACCATGCTGACATAGCCCAGGACCACATGCACATGGCACACGCCATGGCAGCCAGTGTTCTGCTTGGCCTCCGCCAGCCGGGTTGTGTTGAACGCACGCCGGGCAAGGTGCGTGATTCACTGGACAAGTCATCGCCTTCATGGACGGTTACCAAGCGAGCATCCCCGTCCGCATCCACAGGGGGGTGCTCCTGGGCAGCCGCCATAGCCTCCACAACCTGCCACGCCGACCGGGCGGGTGCGTGTGATCCCATACAACCGCAGTTGAGTGGTGCCACCAGCACGCAGGCCGGGCCCACTCACCTCTGAACGCAGAAGGTCCACAATGTCACCGTCCTCGAAAACAGCACGCCACTGGGTCGCCCCGCCGTAGTCCTCCAACACCCACTCGGTAACGACGCCGGTTATCACGCCGTAGTGCCATACTCCCCGGAATCTCTTGGCGATGACCTTCATGTAGAAGTCACCGGGATCGCCTTTCCGTATCTCGCCCTCATCGGCAGCTTCCACGTCCGCCGGCGGCCACGCAGGCGCGTCGATGTCCATACCGTCTTCGCCAACGGGGTCCTCCCCCACACGTATACCATCGTCCATCCTCCACACGTATACCATCCTCCCCCACACGTATACCATCGTCTTCACATCGTCCTCCGAGACCGGCGCCGGCGGGCCGTTTCCGACGGCTGCAGCTACTCCTGCTGCCGCCCCTGCCGCTGCTGCTGCAGCCCTGCTGCTGCTGCTTGTAATAAGGCGGCCTTGCGGTGCAACTTAGCCGCACGCTTCAACGAGTGGCTACAGTTCGGGTATTTCCGGAAGTGCCGCTCTCGCGCCGTCCTTTCACTATTGCCCGTCACGATGCCGTGGCAGTGCTTGCATGTGTACACGCCATTCTTCGACACACTCGATATCCATCCCTTTGCCGGCATGCCTGCTGCCGCGCGCGCGCAGGGGGGGGGGGGGGTGAGAGTTGGGGTGGATGTAGCCCACCACCGGCAGGGAGCACAAATGCGAGTGCGCGGCTGTCCGCGCTTGGTTCAGCGGTGAGCGGCGGTGACCGTGAGGCGACCCCGTTCTTCATGCGCGTGCTGGCTGGGGCGTTACACAATCATCAGCAGTTAGGGCGGCTGCATTAAAACGCGCACCTACGAACACCACCTACCGCCTACCACCTACCTTACCACCTACATCCGCCCACACCTCCGCCCGTCGTGCCGCACATCGCCGCACACCGCGGGGTCAGCGATGTGCAGCGATGTGCAGCGAGTACGTGCAGCCGCCTGTACTTAGCCCGGGTACTCCGCGTCGGCGCGCGACACGGGAGCCCGCGTGGGCATATCAATTTGATGAAATTATGGAAACGAGAAATTCATATAGTACTTTACAGGTCGCGCGCGATAGTCGTCGCTACTTGGTATGAAATCCACGTCCCTCGTCCGTCCCGTATCGTCCCCGTATGTTGTCGTTCGTCACCAGTAGGGCACACTTGCGTCACAATGCCAGCCACTCGGTAGCCATACCAGTAACGGCGTAACCGCGATCCTTGGTTCGTTGGCGACAGTCACATCAACCAACCCTACGTTCTCGTCGGATTTCAGTGCTTCGTACATATTCGATGGGCAGTACGGGTGGATCGATGACGTTTTTGCGAGTCCGGATAGCAATCCCGTTACAATCACTTTTACGCTCAGCACGCACGCCCAAGCGAATCATGGGATTTAGGTTATATTCCGCATCGAATGTTTCGACCGGCCTTCCACACAGTTATCCGGGATTGGTATCGTTCTCTCGGGCTGGAACTGTGCTTGGGAGTAAGGTGTTGCAAGCTAGCTATTTCCAGGTTGGGACAACTAATCCCGGTGCTGCAAGCCTCCGCAACGATTACTTCGATTTGTTTTTTGAAAACACGCAATCGGCAGCCGACTACTCGATATTTTGTACCGCGTTGAGCGCTAACTCGAGCTCGATCATTAGCATCGTCGACCTGGTTTTGCATGAGCCTTTCCGGAGCGTTCCCGTTCCCGCACTTACTGCGTTTACGGACAAGGGATACACCGTTACCGAGTCGAGCAATGCCGGAGTGAACTATGAGGGATGGATGGTATTCGACAGGAAAAACGGTGCCTCGTTTGAGGCATGGGTTGCCAACCCTGCTAACTCACCACCTCGCTTCCTCGCCATCCAACTTCCTTCACCCGCCACGGTTACCGCCGGCGTACGGCTTTGGAATACGGAATTATGGAATGACAAGCTGGTGGAGTTTTGTACTCTTCAAGGGTCCAAAGACGGCACAAACTGGACCGAGCTCGCTGATTACACAAACATGACGTACACCGTTATCCCCTCCGCAGACAAAGCTACAAATACATTTTTCCAAGCGGACTTTGACTCCGACGACATACCAACTGACGACGCTTACCTTTTCGAGGGAACTGTCACATCCCCCGCTCCGTATACTCACTACCGACTTATTATGACTGTTAACGAAGGGCCACCTCCCCGATTTAGTGAAGTCGTTTTGCTGGCGTGAGCAGACCTCCGGCGCTCCCGAGGCTCCCGAGGCCGGCGGGTAGAGGGCTGGGTAGAGGGGGTAGAGAGCGGGTAGAGAGGCTGGTATGGTGTTGAGGAACTCCAAGATCAAGACCGCAAGGGGTGAAGAGATGACCTCCGAAACTCGCGACTGCATGCCGGTGTAGAGGGAGGTGTAGAGGGGGTGTAGAGGCTCTACACCTCGGCAGATCAAGCGGTAAACCTTTTGATTTTGGAATTTTTTTGAGAATTTCTAGTATCATTTTAATCACGGGTGTAGAGGGTGTAGAGGTTTTTAAGAAAAAGTCTATATAAAACCAAAACGAGTTTCGGCGGCTACCCCCGAAACTCACATTATGATTTTCAAGAAAGTTGAAACCCTCTACACCCTATACACCCTCTACACCCCGAGAGCCACCGTTTGATTCATACGGTAAGCCCAATAAACAGCTCCTGATTAAAGATGATACGGGGTGTAGAGGGGTGTAGAGGCCTCTATCTACACCTGGGCGCTCGTCGGGATCTCCAAAAATAATTTAATGGTATAAAGAAAATGACTTTCGAAATCATAGAGAGGCCGCGGTGTATGATCCCGAAACCCATCGATCTTTACGTGTTTCGCCGCGGGCGTCACGCCGGGAAAACGTTTAAACACGTGGCGGAAAGCGATCATCACTTCTGCGCGTGGGTGCTGTGTAGTTCCGGTCAGGCGCGATGTCGGTATTCCGCGAGTACCTCCTGACGCGGGATCCGGAACTCGCGGCTAGCGCCAGCTTCTCCGACTGATGAATTAATCAGTCTTTGCAAAATACTAGTTCCGCCGCCGACCGGTACCGGTATCGACTACAGTATACGAACCCGCGGCTGGTCGCGAGTTTCGGGATGGGTTTGATCTAAACTAGTTTATGGGGTTTCCCTCCTTGACCTAACCGCTTTTTAGCTACAAGTGCTGCTCAGTGGTACGGGAACTAGGCATCTGTTGTTGCGCCCTTTTTGGGTGCAGCACGAGTAGACATAAAAGCAGCCAGAACAGCTGAGCCTGCCATCTTCCAGTTTTCGCTGCGTTCCACGCAGCGATGTAAAAACTGTCTCGTAACCCGTTGCAAGCAAGGTCACCCTAGGTTGTTCAAGACCACACCCGGCTCACCACCCGAGTGTGATATTCTCGTCCGTACGTCCGTGCGTTACCATGCCAGATGGAGAAGAACCCGTCGCCGAGCCGACGTTGGAGTCGCTGAACGCAGATATGAGGGCCCAGTCTTCATTACTGCGAGAGTTGGCTACAGCTGTGGCACAACTGACGGCTCGTGATCGCGTTGTTGGTGGGGAAGGGCACATGGCTCCGGCTCCGGGCAGCGCTTCGCGGGACAGCCGACAGGCAGCGGGGGAGCCGCAGAGCGCCCCGACTTGGTAGAGCTAGCCCAGAGCGGCCGTGTCGGAGCAAAATCCGTGAGGGCCGCGGACGACTACCTCGCGGTGCCAGAGCTACTACAGAGAGCAGAGTCTGGTTACGAGGCCGTTCGACCGGTCAGCCGAGTGCCTGGACTCTTCCCCCTGAGCACCGACCTAACGAACGAGTACCTCAAGCAGGACGACCGGCGTCTGCCGGCCCAGGAGGAGTATTTGTGGATGTCGTGTTTCGGGGCCCACATGGCCGCACTTTTCGTAGCTCTCGACGAGCTGCTACCTTACGTCCCTACCGCTAACCAGGACTTCACCCCCTACCTTGCGAGAGCTCGGAACCACGCCGAGGCCATCGACAAGGCGTTTCGGTTTCGTTTGGCCTTCCTGCGGAGGCTGAATGAGATCAAGCGTGTGCACGGTGACCAAGGTGTTATGGACGTGCTGCGAGCCCAACATTTTCAGCCTGCTTCGGAGCATCTGGGTTCCGCGATTTTTGGGGACCTCATGAGGGACTACGAGCGCTGTGTCTTCGAGGCGACTGTTGCCAACAGCGCGAAGGCGACCGCTACTGCTCGAGTGGCGGCTGCAGCTGCAGGTCGCGGGCGCGGGCGAGGACGAGGCGGTGGACGCGGGCGTGGCCGCGAAGGTGAGCACGAGTGACGGTGTGGGGCGCCTTTCGTTGGAGCTGCTGGAGCTTTGCGAGGCCACCTTTCGGTGACCGCCGCAAGACGCACCCTTGCATCTCAACGGCGAGATGAGCGCCCTGTGTCGGGACCTGACCCCCCCCCCCCCCCCCCCCACCTTACAGACTTGATTTAGACCTTCCTCGGTGCGGCGCTTCTTACAGCTACAGCCGAGTGCGGCTCAACCATCCGCACACCTGCACATTGCGGCTCAACCAACCGCCTTCCTTACCACCCCATCCATGCGTCCGTTGGTTGTTACACCATGTGTCACAACTGGTTCGCAACGACCAAGTTTCGCGCGTGTACGTTATGCACGAGACAAGCGCTACGAGCGCGAAGGGCGCGCGGGGCGGCCCTGTTACCTGAACCTAGCCCCGCAAACCCGTACTGAAGCTACTGCAAACCCGTCCAGCAGCTACCGGCCAACCGCCGGAAACCTAACCGCTGCTGCCGAGTACTTTGCGAACAGTAGTCGTACTGGTGGAACTCTGTCGGTAAAACGACGCACGTACGTAATTGACGAGCCCGCAGCTGTCGCCCCGTGGGCTGCGTCACTGCGATCCCGGCTGCAGGAGGCGTTCGGCTCGGACGAGCTGGGCCAGCGAACGCTCGACCTGCTCTCAAGCTCCCTCAGCGCTCAGACACTCAAGAGCTACGCCGGCAGACTGTCTCAGTTCGCGGAGTTCTGCCACGACTCTGAGAACATCAGCCCGCTAGAGGCGACTACTGCTACTGTCGTTCGGTATGTTGCCTGGATCGGGGAGCGAGGGCACATCGCAGCTAAGTCGCAGCAACCCTACCTGACCGCAATCAACACGTTCTTCCAGCTGCACAACCTCGTCCCAATCGCCAAGGACAGTCTACACCTAACTTCAGCAAGGCGTGGCATGATGCTGCGTCAGCGCCGGCTAGACGCTGCCCCTTTGCGTGTCCCTCTGCCTGCGGATGTAGCCTACCGCTTCGTCGCAAAGGCCGAGCTAATTGTGTCTGCTCCTTACCCATAGTACCACCTCGACTTCCGAGCCCTCTTGGCCTCGGTTGTCAACTTCATGTTCTTCGCCAGGGGCCTTACTGGCGTCTCCTGTCGAGTGCGAGATGTGCATGTCGACACCTACAACATCACCTTGCAAGTGTACCGCGAGAAGGGTCGCGCTAGCCGACGGGGACCCGACGACCTACGCGTACTTCTCCTTCCAGTGTCCGAGCACCCTCGAGTGGCACGTCTCTTGCACCACTTCATCGACAACGTCCAATATGTCCCCCTGGTTACTGTTGGCTTGGCTACATCAAACTTCTGGGCTGTCACTGCGGCCGAGCAGTCAAAACCTTGGACTGCGGCTACAATGTCAGACTGGCTGTCTGCAGCCATCAGTCTAGTCAACGCTGCCCCCCCTGCTGGCACTTCCTGGACTTCACACAGTCTTCGCAAGGGCGCAGCCTCTGCAGCGAACGCCATCGGAGTGCCATTGTCCCACATTCGCTACCAAGGCGGTTGGGCCACTAACTCTGACGTCGTTCTGAACTACATCGACCCCAACGTTCTTCCTTCACCTGGCGCGTGGTTCTTCTTTGGACACATCGCCCCCCTCCGCCACTTCCAAGTCCAACAGGACTCCGCAGCGGTGGCCTTCCCAGTGCCTCCTTCATGACTTGGCGCTACCTCTTCTCCGTCAATCCACCGCTCTCTCCGTTCGCTCAAGACTGGCAAAACCAGACTCAACTTTGAAATGATCCAAACTAGTTTATGGGGTTTCCCTCCTTGACCTAACCGCTTTTTAGCTACAAGTGCTGCTCAGTGGTACGGGAACTAGGCATCTGTTGTTGCGCCCTTTTTGGGTGCAGCACGAGTAGACATAAAAGCAGCCAGAACAGCGGAGCCTGCCATCTTCCAGTTTTCGCTGCGTTCCACGCAGCGCCACCCCTGACTCCGTTTTCCCTCCACGCTTTCGCTAAACCATCCTGCCAATTTCGGCTCTTGACCGTGTAAAACAGCCTGCGCGACCTTTTTGGCAAAACCAGACTCAACTTTGAAACATCTGGTCGCGAGTTTCGGGATGGGTTCATAATGAATCGAGATCAAGAAGCCATTCAGAAACTGGAGTCAGCCGCGGGTTTCGGGATCAGCCGCGTGGGGTATAATATCGCACAGGTACCGCCGGTACAGTACGGTAAAAAACCGACTACTGATTATTATTTTAATAATGAAATAATCGCCGACGGTATTCGACAACGAGTAGTCGCTACCTGTATACGAACCCGCGGCTAGTCGCGAGTTTCGGGATGGGTTCACATACAATGAATCGATTAGGAAGCCATTCAGAAACTCGAGTCAGCCGCGCGTTTCGGGATCAGCCGAGTGGGGTATAATACCGCACAGGTACCCCCGGTACAGTACGGTACCGACTACTGATTGTTTTTTTAATTAAATAATCGCCGACGGTATGCGACTACGAGTACCTGTATACGAACCCGCGGCTAGTCGCGAGTTTCGGGATGGGTTCATGATGAATCGATCAAGAAGCCATTCAGAAACTCGAGTCAGCCGCGAGTTTCGGGATCAGACGAGTGGGGTATAAGGCGGCACCGTGTAATACCAGTGGTAAAGCGGGTGGGGTATAAAGCGGTATACCGCGCAATAAGCGATATAACCATCTGATACGGTACCGGTTAATTATGATATCTCCTACCGCTTGATTTACCTGGTAAATTACATACCCCAGTTATACCCCAGTTATACCCCCATTACATATGTATATTATATAATCACACGTTAGGATTATATATCTGTATTATATATATATGTATATATAT
>VCJN01003140.1:0-31211 GCA_006384855.1 Tetraselmis striata
AAAACAATATATATAGGTGCAGGCGGTATCACATAGCGTGTTATTATCAGTATCTCATAGACCTCGCTAAATGCAGACGAAACCCAATAAGGATAAGCGAATCGCAGATGTAGTCGCTAGTCGGGATAGTCCCTAGTCGTTAACTCGATGTTCTAGCCGATTTCCGAGGCATGCAAGTGCAGTCATCACAATGACTACTAAAGCGGTGGAGGCGGGCGGGCATGCACTTGGCCGGACAGGCTTGCCAGTAGCGCCGGGGCGGCGACAGTAATATTTTTGGATAGCAGCACGCTTTGCGATCGCGGATAACGTGTGGCAACAGCTGTGTCAGCTCGAAGCAAAGCCGGCAGTTGCTAACATGAACCAACACAGGTCGCGCGAAGGCAACGAGTGTGCCGACTCGGCAGGCAACGGGCATGCAAAGGAGACTCCATCGTGCTCAGACACCGGCTCGCATGGCTCGGCCGCACTGTCACGAGCTAGCTCGTTCTTTAGGGGCATGTAAATAGCCATCGTCTCGAGGATGGGGGATAAACTCGGCCAGTAAGAAAGATTGCCGATTGATTATAATTCGAAATCGAATCTAGGGTGGCCCCAAACCGTCATTAACCGGCATGTCGGTGCAAGTGCAGCTTGGTAATGCCCTTAGCCGCCTTGTCGGCTGCCACTATCGCGCACCGGGCCTCGCTCGTCGACGAGCATTATACGATGGAGTGCCTCATGCGGCCACAGCCATCGCACATTGCCGTCATAGTAAGTGGTCATAGGCCGAGGGTCGGGGTGTGGCTGTGGCAAGCGTAGCCGCGGGGGGAGGGGGGGGGGGGGGGGGGGGGGGGGGGATTATGTCCGTTGACGATGCGGGGATGACCGTAGGTGGCTACGCGCGCGGGTCGCGGGCTGGGCCAGCTCGACTAGGATGACACAACCCACCGGGTGTCGATCCCCTCGGCCCCGGCGGTGCTTGCTTGCAGCGGCGGCGCCGCCGGCAGGGTGGCCGTCCACGATGGCAGCGGCGGGTGACTGGCATATGCGGTGGAAGCGCGGCGGGGACCTTAAACCATAGCTCGAACGAAACCAGTATAAGCTTTAGGCGAGAGGCTTTAGCGTAGGCAAGGAAAATGTTTGCGGCAAAGGATTGTTACAGTGTACCGGGCGGGGCGTACACGACCTTTATCTATACAAATATGCTAGCGGCTTGGCAGCAGGTTGCGCGCATGCGCTAAGCTTCGGAAATGCAATCTAGTCTTGGGTCATCGGCCATCGCTGCATCATTGCTACGGTATTGCTGCGGTATTGCAGTATAGCAAGTGTTGGGTGAGGCGGTCACGCATCTACGTCTTGGGATGTTTTTCGCATAGACCTTGGGGTAACGGTGACTTGGTCTTGCTGCCTTTGGGGTTTCAAGCGACCCTTAATCATAATTTCTCCTGACAGCGGGGCAGAAAAGGGCATATTGTCATCTACCTCCATGTTATTCAAATCAATGCAGGCATTCACCACAACAATGTCGTGCTCCATGGTGCCGGTCACAGCACTAGCTAGGCTCCCGGGCCACCTCGTGATTAGCCCGTATTACCATGTAATTACCCCGTAATCTTACTAGTATAATGACACTCGTATGTTGCCATCCGTGCTGTACTCGTAGTAAACTGCTTCAGGCGCATATGACACGTCATCGTGACACTATATCCGTGGTGGTCTATTTTTGCATCTCGCTCTAGAAGCCCCACAATCTCGCTGCTCTTGCACTGTCTGTCATCCGCGTGAGCGGGCACGCGGCAGTGGACGGCGAGTCGAACGACAGTGGGCGGGCAGAATAATTTAATTATATCCGGTTTCGGCCGCCGGGACCGCCACGGCGGGGGCGGGCCTGCTGCTCGCGGGTGGTGGCAGCGGCTAGTGCTGCCACGGCGGCCTGGCGGCCGGCCCGCGACCCGAACCCCACCGCCCGCCCAGGCTTCAGGACCGCCCCGGCCCCGAGCACTCCAGCCGCCGGCTTGGCAGGCTGCTTGGCCTTCTTGGGGGCTTCGGGCTACTACCCTCGTCGACGTTGTCACTTCGCGTTGCGTGGCGGCCATGTTCTTGACCGCGTCGGTGTTGTGCTTGATTATGCCGCCCGCCCTCTTCTGATGCTGCTTAAGCATACCCACAGAACCATTGAGCTCTGGCGACGCAACGGTGCCCGCTAGCGACAGTGCCACGACCTTGTTGCGCTGAACACTCGATACGATCGGCGTATCGCCCAAGGTAAAGACTAGGTGGGAGTCTGACACCAGTAACGGCGAAAATCAGTATGCGTGTTGATTGCTTCGTTGCGGCGGTGGCTGTATAGTCGAACAAGCGCGAAAGCAAACGAAACACTCTCCTGCGGCTTCCGAGTGCGGCGTCGCCTCGCATACCTCGAGATGGCTTAAGGGATCCCCGTCCGAGTGTCGCGCGGCCAACATCCGTCAAAGACAGCCGACAGCACCGCATTGTCCTCAGCAAAAGCGCAACATCAAAAACGCAGCACGGGGCGGTCAACGCATGTGCAATTTTAATCCTCTACGCAGTCATGTCAGCCACCCGCCGACTCATTGTACCTTTCATGGTGGACTCCAGCCCCCGGCTCGTGGGAGTATGGCATGGACCGTCGACGGAGGCGTTCTTAACGCCAGTGCCCATGTCATATCCCGTGGGGGTGGTGGGGAGGGGGGGTGGGCGTCGGGCACTGGGTTCAAGATATGGGCACGCATTGCATCGGGTACGCACGAGGTAAAATACATCGTGACGACACCCTCATCGGGCACTTGAAAACGTGCACCACGCAGGTTCTCCTTCCGGGCTTCGTCATATTGCTTCCGCTCAGTGCAAATCTCCCATATATCCGAAAGAGCAAAGCCGAAAGTGTCATCGTCATGGGGCTGCAGGATATGGCAGTTGGTCGCCTCGCCAGGGAACATTGCCTACCGCACGCGTCCTCATCAACGAGGCGGCCCGTACTGCACAAAGCCACCGCGTGGTATGGTCATGCCTCCATGCCTCACAACTTTGCCGTAGGGGTGCCTGAAATCACCTTGGCGTGTGTGGCCATGATGGAGGGTGCTTGGGGGCGAGCAGCTACGGTATTGTTTTGCGTGTGTGCGAGTGTGCGTCAAGTGAGGCGCCGCGTCTGGACGACACGCGCTCCGCTATTATATAGCGCACTCCGGTTTGCTGCGTATCCATCGCGTAATGTCCCGTACGGCGACCGTATTTAGCGTTTAAATGAGATCACATTTGACACATACGTGCTACATGGTCGCAATTCGTCCGTAGCTACCCCTTAACGGGAAATGGGTTGCGTAATCTGGCGTAATGAGCTTTTAATTCGACGGCACGCGTCTGCACAAGCCCAAACAATGAGACATGCGACTGCCTTCGTCGGGGCTTGCGATGGTAGGGTAGGTCATATCAACAACAAGTATTCCCCAACTACGCGCGATGGATGCAGCCCCGGACGCGAAGCCACAGCCCGTGGCGAAACGGGCAGCCCCCGGACCCGAACCTGATGAGTCGGCGGGGGACGAAAGGTCAGCCCCCGCGCTCGTACCCGGCGACAAGCAGCACTGCCTGTGGGACGATCTACCTTGGGACGTGTGGGCAAATATTCGGGAAAAGGCCGCTAACAGCTGCCCGGTAGTGTTTGGCGCCCTAAAGGAATGGCTCCCTCGAAGGACTGTGAGCCGCGCGTGGTCCAAGGCTTGGCTGCCCCTCCAAGAGCACACAAGCTTCAAAATACTCTGGCAAGTTGAAGAGGACATATGGAGTAGGCGACCATATGTGCCGAAGTACAAATAAGGCGATCTTGTGACGCCTTCTCCTGCCTCGCCCGACCCCCTCCCCCCTTGCTGAGGTGGAAGCTACTAGTTATCCATAGCGAGTAAAGTACAAAGTAAAACAGCGAGTAGCAACACGCAAAAGTGTTGGAGTTTTAGCATGGTGTAACTGTCTAACAAGCCTTACCCCTACGACTGTCGCAACTGTTTCACGTCCCCTTGCAGTTCCACCCATCACATTGTCTGCTTGTTTTCATCAGCAGATTGCCAGCATGGGTTGTTTAAAACCGCTTTCGATCCAGATGGTGGAGACCTCACAGCCGCCACTGATCAAAACCGCAAGGGGGCTAGGATTTGGGCGGTCGGCGCTTGGTGCGCCGGGCAGCGGCGCCGGGGCGCTGCGCAGAATTGCTGGGCAGCATAACTTTGATCGACTACTCCTACCGGCTATACATAAATTCAGCTAGTAGTGCAGGTCATTGTGTTATATGTGCACCAAACATACTGCCCCACATCATGTGAGGACATGCCAAACCGGGATAAGTGCTGGTCTGTCACATGTCCGGATCAGCATAGAAGCAGCATAGTTTCTCCTCGATGTGCTTCAGCGCTACAAGGAAGGCGTGATGCCCCTTGCGATTGTTTGGCCGAAGGGGCGCATTGCTCTGCAACACATCAGTGCCGAGGGGGTACCCTATCACCATGCGCTCAGTTGCGTGCAGTCTGCACACAACGAGGGTGAGGTCCGGCACCGAAGGGCTGGTGTGGGTCACCTCCATGAAGTACTGCACTTCCCCAAAATACACGTGGTTGTCATGCTGCTCCACCTCGGCACGCATGTCTTGCAATATGGCATGCTAGCCGTACTCGTAAATGGGCACCCGCTTCTCGTCCCATGTCTTGTGCATGAACACAACATGCCTCCGTCGTGTCTCGGGCTTCGTATGCACAACTTGCATTTGTGTGTATACCAGAACTCAACAACATGTGGCAACACTATGTAGGCAGTTTGGAGTCAGACGTGGGGGGGGGGGGGGGGGGTTGCCTTTATCCGGAAGTTGCGATTCCGTCCTTGTGTTTTGGTGTACGATACAGAGGTAGCCATGAATGATGTCCCCTCCCCTATCTTGCAATAGTGATATAGGTTGTACCCGCGGGTTAGTGCAGCCAACAACCTCATTAATCATAATCAACAATCATAACAAACCATTTTCGACCGCAGATAAGAGTTGTGACGACTCATGTCCGTACGTCGATTTCATAAACCGCATTTTCCTTGTTAGCGCGGCCGGGGCAGCGGGGCGCCAGCGCGCCGCGGCCGGGGCAACGGTGCGCCAACGCGCAGCAGGGTAGCAACGCGCAGCATGGTACGCAATAGACGGTTCACATGGTAGTAGGAAGTTACGTACATACCCGGAACATGCCGCGTTAAGATTATGACCTATGACCTGCGTTACGATTCCAGCAAAAATGGAGTGTTGAGGGCGGCATAAATGGGCCCGGGGGGGCGCGGGGGGAGGGGGGGGGTCACTTGATGTCATGGGGGTTGAGCCCCATTTCATATTCGTGCTTATTCCGGGCTGGCTTAAGCTCTAGTGTGCCAATTCCTTGACAATACCTATCCACCGCCTCTGCGCAGGCCACCCACGTGGCGGGACGGCTGAGGTGCCTACGTGCACGGCGGCGCCCCTGAAGCCCGGTCCCGTGCCCTCAAACATATCCATCCCATCGTCTGCGCCAACGGCCTCCCACTGTCCCACAAAACATGGCCGCCAGGCAGGCAGGCTAGGGAAGCCTAGCTCCAGGTGCTACTCCATTGTCGAATCACGCCTTCGGCGTCGCTATCGGCATCGAGGAGTTTGCGTAGCTCTTGTCAGGTGCACATGTGCGCAAGCATCCAAACGAACACGCGTGTAATAAGGAAGCACATCAAATCATCGTTTGCTCGTTGCCATGCATTGCAATTCTCTCACCAATACCTAAACTATGGGGCAACAACGCGGGTAAGCACGCCCCGAAAGCACCGGCGGTGGGTGCGCAAGGGGCGCACCACCGGTAGGGCGTCAATGGCGCCTTGAGGCAATCTGTGAGTAGTGAAATCGCTCATTTGCTATATATGTCGTCATGTATAGCGGTTGTATCTCCGGCGCATTTATCTCTTCCGTCGTCGTACATCACCTTCATCGCCAGCTCCGTATCTGCCGGGTCTGCATCCTCGTTATCCGCCGAGCTGACGGCCTAGATGTTGGAGGATACACATGGGTGGCTATCACATGGCGGCGTTGGGCATGTGGCAAGTTTACCGGGACGTCAGGGAGGGCAACGTGGGCAGGGAGGGGGCGGGGGGGGGGGGGGGGGGGCACCTGGCAGAGAAAGCTCCCCCGCGCCCCGAACGAACGACAACGCTCACGTGAAGTTCGGCATTCATCTCCTGCGTTGCCATGCTTGATGCCATGCCACCATCAAACGACACCGAACCCCCCTCCCTGCCGCTGAATGCGAGGCTCGTTGATCCGTTTCGGGGAGACGAGGGCGGCGGGGGCGACGGTGGGGGCGGCGGGGGCGGCGGCGATGGCATCGATGCACCCGGCTCGCCCCGCGTCTCGGTATGACCGGGTCCGTACGGAGCAGAGGGGTGACGGCCGTACGGTGCGGCAGCGGCCGCAGGGGCGCCATCACCGAAAGCTGCGACACGCGCGGCGGTGGACGAGGCGGCTGGGCGCACGCCCATCTGTGCGTGTCGTATAACATAGTCTTCGTGATGCGCGCATCACACGCGCAGCAGCGCATTCTCTGGGTTACCGGTTCCCAAATCCTCTCGGCAGCCCTCCGGCCCCCCTTGCCCTCGGTTACACGGCGCTTGCGACGCCCCATGGCACACCACTACTCGGCGCCGGCAGCTCGCAGCGGCGGGTGTTGGTGGGGACTAGTTATAGGCGCGGGCGTTGTTGTTGCGCATGCATAAAGTACCATTTGCGCCACTGCAACGACTAAATAGCCGGCTTGAGATCTACGGTACCGTTGGGCGTTGCGTCGTCACGGGAGCTTGTGAGGCGATGGATACAATACAGCGTGGCGAAACGCGGAGCGATTACGGGCACACACGCGAGGTGCGATGATGTAGTGGGTCCAATGTACTATTGGGATGGCACAACATGTTATTGGTAGCATATTACCGAACGCGGGCGAGCCGGCGGGCACGTCATTGCGACTAGTGAGCCTACCAAAAAAATGGCGATTATACGATAGATACGGCAATTAGACGCCCATTCCCTAGCTGGGAAAATCGCGATTACGTGCCATTGCGATATAGTTACGAGACAGTCCGGGAGGCTAGTGAGCTCGGCGCAGGATGCCAAACTTCGCCACCATGAGTCCAAAAGCGCATTTGATGTTGATGCGGCTCTGGTATAAGTTGAAGTTGTCCTCGCCAGCCCTCCTAATTGCCCTTGTAGAGTGGGGGGGTGATGAGGTAGCCGGAGCGGACGTACGCATCGTCCTTAGCGATCCAAAACCCATCAGGTAAGCCCTTGCCATCCATTGATCCAGGAAGAACATCGTCCATGCCAAGGTGTCGTGCGTGTTGCCGGCAGCCCGGCAGTGGAAAGGTCATAGAAGATAATCCTACAGTGAGCGTCAACTACTGCCTACAAGTTGATGCTAACTAAAACACTTTAAAATATTCCTATTCCGTTGTGACAGCAATTAATAATAAAATACTACGAGCAGTACGATGTACTACGAGTTAGTACATGTACAATGTGAACGAGTACTATTATTATAGATATAGTACAATGTGCTAATTAGGTTCGGGATGACCGGAACGGCCCGTCCCCGGGGCGGGGGGAGTGCGGGGGGGGGGGGGGGGGGGGGGTTAGCGGGCCCCAGGCCAGCAGGCGCGTGCACGCCTCAGTGCATCATCAACGGCGTCGGCGATGGCGTCGGCCTCGCTTTTAACGTATGTTGGCACACCTTCCGCCCCCGCCGGCACACAGCGACCATATGCGTGTACCAAAATGGGGACTACCGTAAGCAAGTGCTGGAATGGCGCAGGGGGATCCTGGCCTAAGAATGCCGACGAGGATCCAAATAGCAGCTCCAATAAAGGCAACGACCCGGGGAGGGGAAGCGGAAGGCGCCCGTCACCCGCCCCTCACCTGGCAAGCGGTGGCCGGATGTTGAGCCGTATTGCTCGGGACATCAAGTGCGTGAGCGAGGACAACACATATGGCGTCGTCCGCTTAACGCTGTGCCAAGCTGTCCTGAACTCCCCCAAGAAGCAGGTGCACGCCACAGTCTCGGTTGGTCTTCAGGTAAGCAAGGGCCGCGAACCATCCCAGACGATCATGAAGCAGCCTTCACAGAGCCTGTTTAACAGTGCATCAGCTGTCCTGAGCATAGCGCTGCTCGCTGGCCGGCTGTCCTCGTGTGCCAGACTTTCTTGTCGTCTACTGTGTCCGCTTCGAAACTGGCCTGGCATCAAGGTTCGGACACACAGCCAAGTGTATCTGGCATCTTATGCGTTAGTGAGGCTGCATAGCGACTCACATATCTCGGTTGGCCTTCTTTACAGGTCACAATTTTGTGCTGCAAAAGGCTGGCAATGCAACCGTTGCTCAGATATCGTTATACTCTCCCGGAAAGTTCAAGAGTACGCTTATTGGGTACTGTACACGGTCTACTTTGCCCATGATCACTCGCACTGCTGGCGAATCATCGGTGACTGTGACGTGGTATATGGCATGGTGTTGAATGCTTGCTTGTGTACGCGTACCTCAGGTATACGACGATTGATCTGAAGTCTGTGATTGAAGCGAATGCTGGAACGGCCAGGGTCTTGCAAACGCATTACCTCCCCCTCCATGATCCAATATCGACCTCCAAGCAGGTATGGTCCGCATGATATAGGTGATATGAGCACCTGGGTCTCCCTATCACCATATTGCCTTCGAACATGTGTGCGCAATGTGCTGCTGCTTGGGTATCCTGCATAAGTATGGAGTGCTGTGCTGCGAAGGTCGGCAAAGTCTCGATCACAGTAGAAGCGTCAACAATAGACTACCTCGAGGAAACACTCTGGGTCCGCCTGATGCAACTCGTGGATGACAATGGAGACGGACGGCTCCAAAAACCTGAGTTTCACACCCTGATGACGTCACTGGGGAACGGATTCTCCAATGAGGAGCTGGATTCCATGTTTCAAAAAGCAGATTCAGATCAAGACGGCGGTGTTTCAGAGAAGGAGCTTGCTAAGTACGTGACGGAAGTCCGGCAGTCTAGTGGAGTGCGTTTCCTCAAGCAGGTCCGCAGCTACCCTGCTAGCCATCAGCCACATAAGCACCCTCTTTCCTCCCGCTTGTCTAATGTGCATCACATACCATGAACCTGTGTACTACTGGCACTTTACATCACAGTGTCCAGTCACCGGTGCGGACCTATCAGACGGCAACGACTACACAAACATCATTTATGTGCATCTTGCGATGGATGAAGGCACCGGACAGTCACTCCAGGTCGAGCCCAGCCCAGCAAGTGCTTGCTGCAAGATTCTGGGCTTTGGGATATGCGTAAATGCTGGGCTAATTTGCATGTTGTGGTACATGGTAGTCTTGCCTTTCTTGAAGAGGCTGTATATACGGTAGTGACGACATTGTTTTGGTTGTACAGGGAGGCTACACTACAGCAGAGCAGGCAACCCGGTCTTGGATGCTGAAGCTCAGCGAGTACTGTTTGCATGACGCACCCCCCCCCCCCCCCCCCCCCCCCCCCGCATGCCCAAACAACCTGGAAGGTTCATCTCTAATGCTGCAATTCTGCCCTTTTCCCAGGTGGGCTACACATCCTATTGGCGGGTCGATGTCGCAATTCTACTCGGTGCGATAATTGCCTGTAATGCCGCTCTGACATTAGTATATTTTAGGGGAATATCATGCTCAGAGCACTGTTGTTGTTGCAGGGGAATCAATACGAAGCTGGCGGCCTGAATGTTGGAACTCGAGCATCGCACATTCTGGTAGGGCCGCTCTGATCTCTTCAAGCAGGCAGCATCACGTCGGCCATCATAGTTAATGGTGGTGTCTTATGCACCTTGTGTGGCTGGCATACTGGTGCCAGACCTGACCATGTGTAGAGTGATTGTAGATGTGCCCCTGTCTGGTGGTGCCAATGCTCAATAGGTATGGGACAGAGAGAAAGGCATCGTTGTCGAGGAGATAATTTCGCCGCATCTTGTACTGGCGATGCGCAACTTGTATCAGGTGCGGATAGCTTTTCTGGGACCTTGCATGTAACGTACCTTGAATCTGCTACCAATCTTGATTCATGCCTGTTTGCAGTCTCCTTTCGGCCGCGGTATGATGGCAACTGGCGCGCCGCAAAAGGCACTGAAGGAGCTGTCCGAGTCCAAAGGGAAATATATGGACTCCCGAGAATCCATTGCTGATATCCCTGGCTTTCTGAAGAGCTTTGCGGTTGAGTACTGCACGAGCATGGCGCACCTTCTTTGTTGACGAGCTCTGTCAGGGTTCAGCATGTCTAACAGCAGCTTTGTTTTCCATGCCGAAATAATTCGGTATTCAACTTGGGCATTGACTCATACAGCTGCAAAAGTAAAGTGCGGCTGCTGTATACTTTTAAATGTGCATGGGGGTGGGAAAGGGGTGGTTGATGGAGTGTCTATGCTAACCAATGCAGCTTGTTTACTTCCATGTTCGATTGTGGCACCCCCATCCAACCCTACAGAATCTGATAGTGTTAGTGTGCCCTAATATGTAGGGAACTGCAGGTTCAGAGTTGTTTTGAGTAAGCTGTACACACTTATTGCCATTGAATTTGTGTCACAGGGCAATGTCAACATTGATGAAGCCGCTCAGCCTATTGAGACCTACAAAACATTTAATGAGTTCTTCTACAGGAAGCTCAAACCAGGGGCAAGACCGATTGCAGCAGCCAGTGACTGCACTGTGTTGGTTGGCCCCTGGCCACATCAAATTTTTGTTTTGTGAATAAATGTATTTTCCCTTCTGTCTGAGCGGCATCATGTGACAGGGTGGTGCGGTGCTGGCATCTCAGGTGAGCGCAGCTGACTGCAGGCTTATGGTGTTTGAGTCAGTGGATGACGCCACCCGGCTGTGGATCAAGGTACACCAAGGCCTGCTACTGCAGGATCCTTACATGCAGTCTGTCTTTCCCTGCCCTGCCTTGCTTATCCCCGGCAGTCACAGACCACGACTCAGCCACAAAGTCCGTCACCTGACGAACTCCCCGCATCTTGTACGTCTATGCGTGCTAAGCTTACTCTTCAGGGTGCGCGCGGTCTCGCTAACCCCACCCTGCCTCACATCAGGGAAAGCACTTCTCAATAAAAGGGTTGCTGGGTGATGCGGATGAAAAGCTGGCGCAGGTCTTTCAAGGCGGTAGCATGGCAGTCTTTCGGCTCGCACCTCAGGTACATGCTGTATTCCATACATTGGCGTTGATTCTGGCATTTTGCCACTCTCCATCACTCATTTTGCTTGACACTGTGGCTACATCGTTGCATGCCTTGCAGGACTACCACCGCTTCCACTTTTCTGTCAGCGGAACGCTACTCTCAGCCACCCCTGTTCCAGGTCATCTTTACACCGTGAATCCCATTGCAGTAAATGCGACAGACATCTTTACTGGTGTGGATGCTTTGTTTTGCCCTTCTGTCCTCACCCCCAATGCGCTGGTTTATTTTTCTTGTGTTTTACGCCTTCAACGATGGCATTTGCTGTCAATTATAATGCTGGTTCCCTCCTTATCTGAAGCAAGCTGTTGTGAAATGTGAGCAGTGAACAAGCGCACGGTGTGCATAATCAAGTCACCTATCTTCGGCAAGGTGGCATTCGTCTGTATTGGCGCCACTCTGGTAATCCCGTGCAGGGCATGATGCTGTGCAACCTGTTTATTTCAGTGAAGTAAAGCAGTATGCATGTGTGGGGTTCTATCTCAGATCCATGCTGCGCCACTGCCACGTAGGTCGGTTCGATTGTACTTACCGCAGAAGTTGGCAAAACATTTGCCAAAGGTGACGAGATGGGGTATTTTGCCTTTGGCGGGAGTACAACTATTGCATTGTTTCAGGGAGGGCGCGTTGCATATGATGAGGACCTGCTGAAGCACAGGTGAGGATCGGTCAAACGATTTGAATTTGCACAACCTCGGACCTAAGAGGCATGAATAACATTCACCAATCACCAGATACTGACCCCTCCCCCATTTTTACCCCTCCTAACACCCGCTGGGGTATGATTGTGTCACTCGCACAGTAATCAGTCGTTGGAAACCCTGGTGAAGATGGGTACCCAGCTGGGTGTGAGCCGCTCCACAGATGATGTGCCACCAACTTCCAACAAAGTTTAGCGGAACTTGGCTGACGTGCACACTAGCCCTATCTGCGTGGGGTATCACACATAGTAGTGGCAGAAGCCAATGCGGTTCTGATGCAACTCATCACCTCCTCGGCAGCAAGACTGACGTGTGTCAGCGGAACAAGATAGGGCATTCAATCATGTTGGCTATGGCAGACAGATGCTCACCGTCATTAATGTACCTGCCACTCACCGTCATCAACGTACTTGCCACTCAGCATTAGGCATGCGCTCTTGTTCTTTACATCGGAAGCCCCCCCCCCCCCCCCCCCCCCCCCCCCAAGTCTTGTACAGTAAGAAACGCATCTGTAGTTGTGTAGCAGATAAGGACTAGTTGTTACATTCCAGCGTCTATGGATTATATATATGGGTCGTCCAAGATCGGGCCGGAATAATATGCACCCCGTACCTGTACATTAGTTAAACGCCACATCGAATCAAGTCACACAACGAGACTCGCAGTGTCGAAGGATAGAAGACGCTTGCGACACGCTACTCGCACAAGAACGTGCCACGTAGATCGAGGCGTCACTTCCCGGCGTGCCTATTATTCCGGAATACTCATCACAAACCGTAACGGATACCTTTCGGGGGGAAATTAGAAATGAAAAAACCTCAAAAAACGTTACGCGGAATGCCTGTATGACCCCGCGGCGCGGCCTTGCGTCGCACAATGCACAAGATCCACAGCCACCACCGCCATGATCAGGCAGCATGACCCCACCAGTAGTAACCTCGCCGCGCGCCCCGGTTTCGCCCGGTCGTATGCTGCGTCGAGGCAGCGGTGAACTGAGGACAGGCGGCGAGGATTAACGAGTAGGGAACCGGAGGCGCGGGCACCCTTCTCGGCCGACCGCCGTTGGTGCCGCTAAGCGCGAGCGAAACTACCATCCCCTGTGCCTCGCGAAGACATAGTGACTACCCTTTATTAGCAGGAAGCGGCATCGGGGTGGGTCAAGTGGCAGTGAGCAGTGGCCAATCTGAGGCGGATACGGCTCGCAATTCCGCTGTTGACCGGGGCGCGGCAGCACGGAATCACCGGCCCGCGTGACAGCGAGCCGCAGGAGCGTCGTCTATCCTCTTGGGTATATTCGGTGATCTATTTAGCGGAGAGCGTAAACTTCTCAACCAATAATCTCGCAGTATTCGCTGCGTTATGATCTAAACTAGTTTATGGGGTTTCCCCCCTTGACCTAACCGCTTTTCAGCTACAAGTGCTGCTTAGTGGTACGGGAACTAGGCATTGTCGTTGCGCCCTTTTTGGGTGCACCACGAGTAACATAAAAGTTCGTAGCCATAACAATTGAGCATGCATGCCATCTTCCGGTTTTCGCTGCGTTACACGCAGCGATGTTAAAACTGTCTCATAACATGTTGCGAGCAAGGTCACCCCAGGTTGTTCAAGACCACACCCGGCTCACCACCTGTATGTGATATTCTCATCCGTACGTCCGTGCGTTACCATGCCAGATGGAGAAGAACCCGTTAATGAGCCGACGCTCGAGTCGCTACACTCGGACGTGAAGGCCTAGTCTACATTACTGCGCGAGCTTGCAACATCGTTGGCTCAATTGACGGCTCGTGAGCGCGTTGTTGATGGAGAAGGGGCACATGGTTCCGGTTCCGGGTAGCGCATCACGGGACAGCCGACAGGCAACCGGGGAGCCGCAGAGCACCCCGACTTGCTAGAGCTAGCCCAGAGCGGCCGTGTCAGAGCAGAATCCGTGAGTGACGAGGATGACTACCTCGCGGTGCCAGAGCTACTGCAACGAGCAGAGTCTGGTTACGAGGCCGTTCGACCGGTCAGCCGTGTGCCTGGACTCTTCCCCTTGAGCAACAACCTAACGAACGAGTACCTCAAGTAGGATATAGCCGGCGTCTGCCGCGGCCCAGAAGGAGTATCTATGGATGTCGTGCTTTGGCGCCCACATGGCCGCACTTTTCGTGGCTCTCGACGAGTTGATGCCTTACGTCCCTGCTGCAAGTCTGGACCTCACCCGCTACCTCGCGAGAGCTCGGAACCACGCCGAAGCCATCGACAAGACGTTTCGCTTTCGTTTGACCTTCCTATGGAGGCTTAATGAGGTAAACCCTAAGTGCCCGATGTGTTTTGGACGTGCTGCGAGCCCATCACTTTCAACCTGCTTCAGAGCATCTGGGTTCCGCGATTTTTTGGGACCTCATGAGGGACTACGAGCGTCGCGTCTTCGTTCGATGTAAGCTTTAGGCGCGGAACTTTAGCATACACAAGGAAATGTTTTGCAGTAAAGGACAATTGTTACATTATGCCAAGGCATACACGGCTTTTGTACCACTATCCGTTTGGCAGTCGGTTTGCATGTAGGCATTTAGGTTCATGTATGCAATCTAGGCTTGTTGTCATCAGCGGGTCATCGGGATGTCATGGCTGGTGAAAGTATGGCGTGTGGCGAGCATGTGGCATGCGTGTGGTGAGCGTGTGGCGAGCATGTAACATGCATGTGGCAAGCATATGTATGTGGGCTGATGGGCAGCTTGGTTGCGTGCTCTTGCGTTATTACAAGGGAGTGGTATGTATGAGTATGCCAGTATGGGTGTGTGGGTATAGGTATGCGGGCAGGGTTATGATGGTAATCCTAACATTCCATCCCGGCCCAAAAAGTAGCCTTACGGGATTCGTACAGGAAAGCGGGCGGGGTATTTGGCAGACAAGACACGATAGTCGGGTTGTGTAAGCATAAGGCGGCGGGAAGGTGTGTTACGGGCATAGACATGCAGCATATCGACATTTTTGAGGTTGGCGTAGGGCTCCCATGAGTCGTGGGAATCGTCGAAGCCGGACCAATGCACAAGAAAAACTAAGGTAGGGCCGCGGGTATGATGTGGCGAGTGGTGGTCAATGCGGTGGTCGTGAATGGCATCGACGATATATTCGTCTTGTGGGGGCTCAATGCGGCCCATTGGCGGGAGTGTCGGGGGATTCACAACGGAGCATGCGAGAGATGTGGAACACGGGGTGGCAGGCCATACAGGGGGCAAGCGAAGTTGGTAGGCTTGCGAAAACAATTTGCGGACTATGGGATATGGGCCGATGTAGCGTTGGCGAAATTTGCGAACTGGTTGGTTGCGAAGCAAGAGGTGTTGTGTGGAAAGCCACACTCTGTCGCCCTCGGTGAACTCGTCGGGACGAGTTCTACGGTTGGCATATGCTATTTGGTATGCGTCGGCGCGTTTTAGTTCCTTTGTGATTACGGCATGGGTGTGTCGTATACGTGGAACAATAACAATGTGATGTGCGGGGACGGCAGGTTGAAACAAGATTTGCGGGTGTAAGCGGGTTCATGAGGTATGGGGTATTTTGCCTTTGGCGGGAGTACAACTATTGCATTGTTTCAGGGAGGGCGCGTTGCATATGATGAGGACTTGCTGAAGCACAGGCGAGGATCGGTCAAACGATTTGAATTTGCACAACCTCGGACCTAAGAGGCATGAATAACATTCACCAATCACCAGATACGGACCCCTCCCCCATTTTTACCCCTCCTAACACCCGCTGGGGTATGATTGTGTCACTCGCACAGTAATCAGTCGTTGGAAACCCTGGTGAAGATGGGTACCCAGCTGGGTGTGAGCCGCTCCACAGATGATGTGCCACCAACTTCCAACAAAGTTTAGCGGAACTTGGCTGACGTGCACACTAGCCCTATCTGCGTGGGGTATCACACACAGTAGTGGCAGACGCCAATGCGGTTATGATGCAACTCATCACCTCCTCGGCAGCAAGACTGACGTGTGTCGGCGGAACAAGATAGGGCATTCAATCATGTTGGCTATTGCAGACAGACGCTCGCCGTAATTAATGTACCTGCCACTCACCGTCATCAACGTACTTGTCACTCAGCATTAGGCATGCGCTCTTGTTCTTTACATCGGAAGCCCCCCCCCCCCCCCCCCCCCCGCCAAAGTCTTGTATAGTAAGAAACGCATCTCTAGTTGTATAGCAGATAAGGACTAGTTTTGAGTCCAAAAATGTGCCCATTTTGACTCAATAATTGCCCTTTTCCCTCCGCCCCCCTTGGGAGAGTAGACTGCGGACAGATGAGGCAAATTTGAGCCACCAACCAAAGTGCTTAAACGTACGGAAGAGGCATATTTGCCTGTAGCCAGTAAAGTAGCGAGTGGCAGCACAAAGAGGTGATGTAGTTTTAGCGTGGTGAAATAATTTGACCAACTTAACCCCTATTATTGTCCCAACATGTCACCCCCCATGACAGTCCCACCCAGCAGACGGCCATACTGTTTTGATTAGCAAACTGCAAGCATGGGCGGCATTAAACCGCCGTTGATTGAGATAATGGTCAAGACCTCACGGCCGCCGCCGATCAAAACCGCAATAAGGGGGCTAGGTTTTTTGGCGGTGACCTCTGAGTGCGCATGGCAACGGCGGCCGGGGCGTTGCGCGGAATTAATGGGCAACATAACTATAATCGATTGCACTTACCCACTTTACGGAAATACAGCTAGTTGTGCAGGGTCATTGTGTTACATGTGCACCACACATACTGCCCCACATCTTGTGAGGACATGCCAAACCGGGATAAGTGTTGGTCTGTCACTTTGAAATTTGAAATTTGAAATTTGTTACAACGTCTAGTATGCTGCATCCACTCGCTCAGACTGAGTTACTCTCAAGACGTGCTATCTCTAACCACAATGGGGAACACGAAGTGTTATCACAGCTCAAGCTACCGGCCATCCTCCAATGTTTCCTATCTTACTAGCCCCTCCTCCTTCCAGTGGGCTATAGCTAAGACAGTAGCGCCCGCCCCCTGCCGTCCTTACCTAAGTCATACCCACCCCATCTAGAGCTCAACATGCACGCTAAGGCAGCCAGAGGCGTCCCGCCTGCTGCTACTGAGGTGGGATGGGGGAGGGGAGCCAACCGGAATAGATATATGGTGCTCTGTATTAATGTACCGCTGAGCCGGCTAGCTTGGGGGGCGGGGGGGGGGGGGGGGGGGGGGGGGGGGGGGGGGGGCTAAAATGAATATATGTTTCTTTTTGGCACAGTATACTGCGTTTAATGGCATGATGACTTCGTCTCGTGCATGTACCGGTACCAAGCCCGCGGATCGGGCAATACACAGTTTGTAATACTTGCGGGGAATAGTGCTGGTAAATCCGAAAACTGCATTCCGGGCACTTCGGCTAGAAACGTCCGGAGTTTTTGGGTGGCGGCGCTGACAGTCGAAAGCGTGCGTCCAACTTGGGGTTGGGTGCCTTGCCTACGGAGCCTCCGCATACGATCCACCTGCGGCTGCAAGGGGGCCTTTTGGCGCGGGGGGCGGCGGGGGCGATGAGCCTTTGCCGCGAGCTGGCCAGGCGGGACGCCTGGGCTGGTGTGCTGGATGTGAGAGTATTCTCGAGGAGTTGGTGACCTCAAAGGTCTCTCTTGTCGCGGTGGGGGCTTAAGCTGCGGCCGGTGGAGCCGGCTCGGGGTGCGGGGCTGGATCGACGGTTGTCGCCGGCTGCGCGACTGCCGGTGGCGAGTTGTCGTTGTCCATCTCCGTGGCTTGAGGGGCTGCCGCGGCCGGGTCGTGGGCCACTTGTAGCTGGGTGGCTGGTGGTGGCTAGAGCTTTTGAGGGAGCTGCCGTTGTGCATTGCCGACTGGTTGGCTGTATGCCGTGCCGGGTGGTGAGTAATCGCGATTTTGGGGGTCTTGGGGAATTCGGCTTTGCAGCTGCAAGGCGCGTCGGTGGTGGCGCCGACCTCGGCCGCCTGGTGTTCCTCGGGTCTGTTAATGTTCTTGTTGGATGTTGTGATAGTCAGCTCTTCACGCCGCGGAGGGCGTTGGACGTCAGTTAGCCTGGGGCGGGCGGCCGCTGGAAGTCGGGTGCCTGCGATTTGTTCCGCACGGATGGCGGTTCGGATCTTGGGAGGTTGGGTCGCATGGTTGCGGGTCGCCGGATTGCCGAATAGCAGGGCGACTTGCGTGGCCCAGTCGGTATCAAGGGGAAAATCGATTGGGGGCTGGCGGGACTGGCGGCACTGGCGGCGCGAAACGCGGAGGGGGCTGCGGACATCAAGTGGGAGGCGGGTGTATGTGAAGTTTTTCGCGGCAATGGTTGCTGTGTTCTTGGGGGGTACGGCTCTCCCGTTGCGCGGCACGTGGATAGTGGCGCCGACCTCGGCCGCCTGGTGTTCCTCGGGTATGCTGATGTTCATGTTGGCTGTTGTGGTAGTCTCCTGCGGAGCCTGCGCTTCACGCCACGGAGGGCGCTGGCCGTCAGTTAGCATGGGGCGGGCGGCCGGTGGAAGTCGGGTGCCTGCGATTTGTTCCGCAGTGATGGCGTATCGGATCTTGGGAAGTTGGGTCTTGCCGCCGCGCGGCGCATCGAGAGCGGCGCCGACAGCGGCCTTCTGTTGCTCCTCGGGTCAGTTGATCTCCATGGTGGCTGTAGTGATGACCTCCTGTGGGGCATGTTTGGTGGTGGGTCGGCCGGTCGTCGGGCGGTCCACGTTTCACATGAGTACACTATCATCATCAGTAGAGAGGCGCCGGCTCGCCCGGATTTAGTCCACATGCAGTACTTCGCCCTGTGTTAAGGGCCGGCTGGAAAGTGAGAAGTGATGGTCTGTCACGGCGTTTAGATCAGCATAGAAGCAGCACCGTTTCTCCTCGTGATGCCCCTTGCGAATGTTTGGCCGAAGGGGCGCCTTGCTCTGCCACACACCAGTGCCGAGGGGGGGGGGGGGGGGGGGGGAGCTGTGGCCATGCGCTCAGCTGCGTGCAGTCGGCACACAACGAGGGTGAGGTCCGGCAGAGAAGGGTTGGTGTGGGCCACCTCCATGAAGTATTGCACTTCCCCAACAAACACGTGGTTGCCATGCTGCTCAACCTCGGCATGCATGTATCGCACTATATGCTTGCCATACTCATCAGTGGGCACCCACTACTCGTCCCATGCATTGTGCTTGAACACCAAGTGCCTCCGTGTCTCGGACTTCTCATGCACAATCTGCATGCGTGTGTATATCAGAACTCAGCAGCAAGGCGACATTAGTTTGGAGACATGCATGGGGGGTGCCTCTATCAAGAAGCGCCACTTCCGTCCTTGTGTCATGGTTTACGATATGGAGGTAGCCAGAAGTGATGTCCCCTCCCGTATCTTGCACTGGTGATACATGCTGTACCTGCGGGTTAGTGCAAGAACCTCATTAATCATAATCAACAATCGTAATGAATTATTTTTGACCGCAGATAAGAGTTGAATCGATTCATGTCCGTCGATTTCGCAAACTGCATTTCCTTTGCTAGCGCGGCCGGGGCAGCGGGGCGCGCGGCAAAGTGGCAACGCGCAACATGGTACGCAGTAGGTGGCTCACAGGGTAGTAGGAAGTTGCGTATATACCCGGAACATGCTGCGTTAAGATTTTGACCTATGACATGCGTCACGATTCCAGCTAAGTGCGGATAGAGGGCGGCATGGGGCCGGGGGGGGGTGGGGGGGTCACTTGATGTCATGTGGGTCGAGCCCCATTTCATATATATGAGTTATCCGGATGAGTTATCTCTTCTGAGTCGCCGTCGTAGTCGTAAATCGCCTTCATCAACGGCTCCCTATCCGCCGGGTATGCGTCCTCGTTATCCCATCTCCAAAAAACGACCTGGATGTTGGATGGTACACACGGGAGGCTATCACATGGCGGCGTTGGGCATGTGGCACGAGAAGTCACGGTACGTCAAGGAGGGCGGCGGGGGGGGGGGGGGGGGGGGCTACTAGGCCGAGAAAAGCTTCCCCGCGTCCCGAACGTCCTGGGCATGACAACGCCCACGTGAATTTTGGCATTCATCTCCCGCATTGCCATGCTTGCTTCTATTCCACCATCAGACGACACCAAACGCCCCTCCCCGCCGTTGGGTGCGGGGCTCGCTGATTCGTTTCGGGGAGACGAGAGCAACGGAGAGGGCAGCGGGGGCGATAGCGGCGGCGACGGTATCGATGCGCCCGGCTCGCCCCGCGTTTCGGTCTGACCCGGTCCGGACGGAGCGGAGGCGTGACTGCCGCACGGTGCAGCAGCTACAGCAAGGGCGCCATCACCACCGGCTGCGATAGGCGCGGCTGTGGGCGGAGGCGGCTCGGCGCACCGCCCATTTGTGCATGTCGTACGACCGAGTCCTCGTGAAGCATGCGCCACATGCGCGGCAGCGGATTCTCTTGGTCGCCGGTTCCGGAATCTCCTCGGGCCTCATTCCCCTGAGGAATATGGCCCTTGGAGTTGCGATTCCCCATGGCACACCACCACTCGGCGCCGGCGGCTCGCAGCGGCGGTGGTTGGTAGGGGATGGTCACTGACGCTCCGGCTCTGTTGCGACGCATGTCTAAGTGTCCGCGCGACTGCAACTTCGCCGGCTTGAGACCTACGGCACCGTTGGGCGTCGCGTCGTCACGGAGCTTGTGAGGCGATAAAGTACAGTGTGGCGAAACCCGAAGCGATTCTGGGTACACGCGCGAGGCCCGATGTGGGTCCAATGTACTATGGAGATGGCACAACATGCTACGGGTAGCATACTACGGCATGCGTGCGAGCCGGGCACGTCATTGCGACTACATAGCCTAGCAACAAAATGGCGATTACACTGTAGATACGGGGATGACACGCCCATTCCCTTGGGAAATCGCGATTACATGCCATTACGGTATAGTTACGAGACGGTCCCGGAGGCAACTGCGCAGTGGGTGCCCACTTATGAGTACGGCAAGCAAGGCATACTGCGAGACAGGCGTGCCGAGGTGGGGCAGCATGACAATCACGTGTTTGTTGGGGAAATGCAACACTTCATGGAGTAGGTGACCCACACCAGCCCTTCGGTGCCGGACCTCACCCTAGTTGTGTTCCGACTGCACGAAGCTGAGCGCACGGCCATAGCGCCCCCCCCCCCCCCCTTCCCTCGGCACTGGTGTATGGCAAAGCAAGGCGCCCCTTCGGCCAACATTCACATTGGGCGCGTCACGCCTTCCCTGTCGCGCTGAAGCACATCGAGGAGAAACTGCGGTGCTTCTATGCTGATCCGGACATAGTGACATGCCAACACTTATCCCGGTTGGCACGTCCTCACATGACCTGGGAAGTATTTGTGGTGCACATATATAACACAATGACCATGCACTACTAGCTGAATTGTTGTAAAGCATGTAAATGTAATTGATCACATTATGATGCCCAACAATTATTCCGCGCAGCGCACTGGCGCCTCTGATTCCCTGCGCACCCAGCGGCCGCCGCCCAAAACCTACCCCCCTACTTGGCCATCTGCATCAACGGCGGTTTTAAACAACCCCCTGCCGGCAGTCTGCGGGGTACGTGGGCGGACAGAAAAGGGAGGTGACACGGTTGGTACAGTCATAGGGGTAAGGCTTGTCATATTGATACACCATGCTAAAATTACATTACTCATGCTTTCTACCACTCGCTACTTTCCTGGCTACGGGCAACTATCCTTAATCTGTACCTTTAAGCACTTTGGTTGGTGGCCCAACTATGCCTCATCAATCCGTCCGACGCACTGATTATGCATTAGATCCGGTACGGTACCGGTACTCACGCCGCGTCAGCTGTTCGCCGGCCAGCGCCCTCATCGCGCCCCCGTGGTGTAGCAAGTACTCGAGGGGCGAAGTGCGCAAGGGGCTCATATCACGTTTCCTTAACGTACGGATACTGCCATGGCAGTCATGGCTCAGCGCGGGTACTCGCGACCACCGCCGGACATGCAGAGATAAGCCGAATGGATGCCGGTATAGGCGCGGGTTAGACGCGGGGCAATACGGAATACATTAATCGTACAGTAAAATTGAGTACGGATGCAGTACAAGTACCATGTTAGGCGCGGATAGGTGGACCCCGTTTCGACGAGTGAACCACTATTGGAATCTGCCCGATATTCTAGCACCGCCGGCTGGATGGAGGTCAACAAGTGGTGCAAGACGTTCACGCTGTCCTACGAGACGCTCAAGCACCTGCGGCACCTAGCGCGCGCAGGAGACTGGTTCGTTTCGACGGACCTCGCCGATGGCTACTACGCCCTCGGGATTCGGGAGGAGGACCGCGACTTTACCGTGAACTACCGGGGGGAGCTATGGCGCCTGGCGTGCCTACCGATGGGTTGGACATGCTCATCGCACTACTTCTGCAAGTTGACGGCGGCCTTTACGGACTACCTGCGGACGCCCCTGAAGCGGCGCGACCCAGCGTTACCTCCCACGGCCCCGTCCAAGCCTACTCGCCGTTTCCTACGCAACACTCGCTGGCGGGGCGAGCTGCTCCTACCCTATATGGGCGACTTCCTTTTCCTCGCGGACTCCCGCGAGGCAGCCCTAGAGCTACACGTCCGGTTAAACACCTTGCTGGACCGCCTGGGCCTGCTGCGCAACCCCAACAAGGGAGTCTGGGAGCCCACCCAAGTCGGCCCTCACCTGGGACTGATCGTCGACCTGCAACGCGGCAAGTTCCGCGCCCCCGAGGAGAAGCTCATCGCGCTAGCCAAGGCCGCCCGTTCTCTGATTGGCCGTGCAGCCTCCAACACGCGATGGCTCCCGGCCCGGCAGCTGGCGTCTTTTGCAGGAAAGGCTCAGTTCCTTTACTTGGCAATTACACCGGCCCGTTTCTTTTTGCGGGAGCTGCACTGCGTCCTCGCCACCCGGCAGGGCTGGGGCGGGCGCGTCAAGATGACAAATCAGCTGCGCCGCGATCTGGAATGGTGGACCCAGGTACATGCGCAGCACAACGGTCGCTCTATGTACAAGCCTGTGGAAACCGCGTATCTGCGCGCGGACTCCAGCTCCCTTTGCGCGCGGGGGCCTGTCTCGTAGCCCGCCAGGCGCTCTGCTATCACCCTCTTCCTGCCCACAGTCTCCACAGCTCGAGCCCGGCCCGCTGCTTCCATTGTAAGATGCTCCGAGCACTTCCACTTACCATCCCCTCCGTGTTTGAGCCGTTTAGGTTCTAGGCCCGCACACGTCACGTGGGCGCGAGCGAGGTGCAGGGAGAAGTCCGTGCGTCCGGCGCACGTCCGGAGTCGTTCGAAAAACGGCCGAGGCGGCTGCCACAAGGGCGCCGAAAACAAGCTCAGAAGGGGCGGGGGACGCACGCTGAGCCTCCGAGGCCAGTACGCAACCATCCCGACACCGTATCGGGGTTCCGCCTACCGGCCCGAGAGAGCCCGCCTCCTGCGGGGCTGCGCTCAACATACAAGTCCCCGGGATTCTGTTGGACCACCGTCGTGCTTAGCTTTTAGATTCAAACCTCAAAGATATAATTCGAACACACGCCTTGCGTCGAGCCATGCCGTCACACGTCGTGGTTCCACTAGCAATACCGGAGGCAGACGGCGAAACGACCGCCGACCCCGTTGGTGGCTTTGCTTACTAGGAGGACCGCTGGATGACCGTCGCAGAGCTGCTGTGCGGATCCTCGGACCCCGGACAACATTGGAGCATTTCAACTTGATAACTTGATAAAACAACTTGGTAAAACATTGGAGCATTTCAGCGCGGAGTGCGTCGTTTAGCAACCATCCAAATTGTCGCAGCGAGAACCACACGCAAAGCGCCCGGGCGCCTACCTACCAGGTCGCGCATATCACATCCCACAAACCGGTCCCATTTACCGGAAGCAACGTGGTGATCTTGCCGCCGCCGCATGGCCGCGTAGCGGGCATCCACTTCGTCGTGGATTACTTTGTGTGTCGTGTGCAGTGCTTCGTGATTCGTGCTTCATACAGCGGCAGCAAGACGCCACATGGCGACTTCTTCGCGGGCCGCCAGGTGGGCACACGCCCGGAGGGGGAGGGCAGCCATAGAACACTATTGCTTTAATCGTGTGGTTTGTGCTCTGAATGCTGCCCTCATGCGTTGATATGCACACCTACGTGTGTGGCAGCTGCCCCTACACAATATACGGACAGTTGCAGCACTTTCCCTGGACACTGAAGTTAATAGTACTTTTCACAGCACATCAGCCAGCTACAAAACTTGTGGAGGGGGGGGGGGGCAGATCCAAGGAGGTGGGGGGGGGGGGGGGGGGGGGGGACCTAAAAGACACTTATATGTTTTACTGGCCATATCGATACTAAGCGGCGCTTCGCGCCGGGGATTTGTGGAGGTGCCCCTACCTGTTGGGTTGAGCCTCGTGCGGGATGCGGGCCGCTTTCAGCCGGCTTGTAGTGTCGATCGTTCAGGTATGCTTTTGGGTGTAGATTTGTTCATGTGGTTGTTATAAGAGCAGTACTAATACGTTTTAATAATTTAAAATATTATTCAGCTCGCTTACATTGGAGGCTAAGACGAGAACCACAGGCTTGGCCTGGGTGTCTCCTAGCGCAGAAAGATGGATGTGGGTGGGTGGGTGCGCGGGCCGGTTGAGGCGAGCGCAAAGCTGAGAGTGCCGGTGCCCGAGGGCGGATCCCTCAGGTCGTGGTGCTGGTGCGGGCTGGCAGGCCCCAGTCCGTGCGCCGACCGCGGGGATCGTGCGCAACACAACATTGCTAAGTACTGTAAACCTCTAGATGACTACATCTGACCATTTACCCAAGGAGGCACGATTTGCCAGAGAAGAAAGTTAAAGGCTTGCACATGTAGCGAAGTGTAGCGGCCGAACGGGGACGAGCTAGCAGCAGAACCGCAGCATAGCAGCTCGCTGCCGAGGCCGCGCCTTTGCGCAACCTGTGCGATGCCCACGTGACACTGGGGGGCGGCTGAGCGCCCGCCGCCAGGTACGCGTCCCGCAGCTAGTCAGTGGGAGTGGCTGAAAAGGACCAAGCGGCGGAAGGCTCCGGCGGGGAGACGCTCCAAACTTGGTCGGCAGGCCGGCGCCGGAGAGAGGGCGGCAAGAAGGTGGGGCTCGGCCGCCATCGACACCGTCTAGGGCGCTCCAGAGCCCGGGCGCGGGCGCCGTGCGCGGGAGGGGCGGCACTGTGAGATTGAGATGTGACGTAAATGTGCCCTATTGGTGACGAACGACGACATACGGGGACGATACGGGACGGACGAGGGACGAGGATTTCATACCGAGTAGCGACGAGTATCGCGCGCGACCTGTAAAGTACTATATGAATTTCTCGTTTCGATAATTTCATCAAATTGATATGCGCACGCGGGCTCGCGTGTCACGCGCCCACGCGGAGCACCCGGGCTAAGTATAGGCGGCTGCACGTACTCGCTGCACATCGCTGCACATCGCTGACCCCGCGGTGTGCGGCGATGTGCGGCACGACGGGCGGAGGTGTGGGCGGATGTAGGTGGTACGGTAGGTGGTAGGCGGTAGGTGGTGTTCGTAGGTGCGCGTTTTAATGCAGCCGCCCTAACTGGTGATGATTGTGTAACGCCCCAGCACGCGCATGAAGTACGGGGTCGCCTCACGGTCACCGCTGAACCAAGCGCGCAATAGAATATGTGCTCCCTGCCGGTGGTGGGCTACATCCACCCCAACTCTCAACCCCCCCCCCCCCCCCCCCCCCCCCCCCCCCGCGCGCGCGGCAGGAGGCATGCCGGGAGAGGGATGGATATCGAGTGTGTCGAAGGATGGCGTGTACACATCCAAGCACTGCCAGAGCATCGTGACGGGCAGTAGTGAAAGGACGGCGCGAGACCGGCACGTCCTAAAATTCCCGAACTGTAGGCACTCGTTGAAGCGTGCGGGTAAGTGGCGCCGCAAGGCCGCCTTATTACAAGCAGCAGCAGCAAGGGCGGCAGCAGCAGCAGCAGCAGCGGCAGGGGCGGCAGCAGGAGTAGCTGCAGCCGTCGGAAACAGCCCGCCGGCGCCGGTCTCGGACGACGGCGGCTCGAAGGAGGACGATGTGATGGGCGTGGGGGAGGACCCCGTTGGCGAAGACGGTATGGACATCGACGCGCCTGGGTGGCCGCCGGCGGGCGTGGAAGCCGCCGATGAGGGCGTGATAAGGGAAGGCGATCCCGGTGACTTCTACATGAAGGTCATCGCCATGAAGTTCCGGGGAGTATGACACTACGGCGTGATAACCGGCGTCGTCACCGAGTGTGTGTTGGAGGACTACGGCGGGGCGGCCTTGTGGCGCGCTGTTTTCGAGGACGGTGACACTGTGGACCTTCTGCGTTCAAAGGTGAGTGGGCCCGGCCTGTGTGCTGGTGGCACCACTCACCTGCGGTTGTATGGAATCACACGCACCAGCCCGGTCGGCGTGGCAGGTTGTGGAGGCTATGGCGGCTGCCTAGGAGCACCCCCCTGTGATGCGGACGGGGAGGCTCGCTTGGTAACCGTCCCTGAAGGCGATGACCTTTTCGCGCAGCAGATCAACCGCATGAAGGCGCATCGCCTCTACAGGGAACCCAACCCCAACAAGAAGCCCCCCCCCCCCCCCTCTTGCTTCCTCCTCCGCCACGTGCACCCATACCCACCCACCCACACACACACCAACACTCACACTCGCACTCACAGCGACCCACCCACACACACAGGGGCACATGGCCTCAGAGGACGCTGGCCCCAGCGCCGTGGAGACGCCCATCCGGTTGGTTGGGAGCGCATCCGCTGCGTGGGAGGACGCGGTGGACTTCAAGGACCATTTGGAGAAGCTGCTGGACGACGTCCGACGTACGGTGCAGGGCTCGCACTCGTATGCACCCATACTCGCGGGGTGGGGTGCGGTCCTGCCGGGCTAGACCCCCAGCGATGGCGCTGGGGGGCTCCAAGGCGACGTCGCTTCGCAACGGCGACAAGCCCCGGCTTCACCGGGGGGGGGGGGGGGGGGGGGTAAGACGGGGAGACGTCGAGAGACAACTCCTTTGTGTACAAGATGTTGAAGCAAGTCCCCGACGCCGACCCACCCCCCTACATACACCACCGAGGAGCTAGAGAGCGAGGAGGAGCTGCCAAGAAACCTGCTGGCGGAGTGCTAAGACGCCAAGTACACCACCGTGGTCGCGCGAGCTCAACACTTCTACCTGGCCACCCCACCGCCCCCGCCAGGGGCTGACTCGGACAACAGCCGTGCCAGCGCGCGGCCCATTCGGGCTGCATTGTGTACGGTGTGGACGCCGGAACGAGCCCACACTGCCGTGGGCTTGGACGTGTGGAGAGTGCCGGGCGGCGGCGGTGGTTCCGGCGGGGAGGAGGCCCTTGTCCTACTAGATGGTCCGGGCATCCGCAAGACATGCCAACATGTCCTCCGCGAAGGCTGCCGACTTGGGCGTCGACGCCGGGGAGCTGTTGGTGGCGGGGATCCATGCGAGGTCGCAGGACGGTGCACGAAGGGGGGGGGGGGGGGGGGCAGTGGATGTGGGATAGGCGGGGCAGCGGTTGCTACCGCGTGAGGCTTAGCATCGTTTGCAATAGCAACGCAGCCTTTCCGGTTGCATGGTGTGACGCCGCATGGATGTAACCCAGCAGTACGCGCAAAGTGCAAGTGTTACACGCCCGTGTGCCCCACCCAATAACATTGCGCCCGACTTCACTGACGGCATGTCTCGCTCTGCTTCATCTCCTGGGCCGTCCGCCGCCTCACCCTGCGCACCCTACCAGCGGCGCGTGCCTTCTCGGAAGCTACACACACGGCGGCGCGAGTCGCGCCGTGGAACGCGTCCCTGACATGGCGGAACTCCGCCCTCACCGCGGCCGTGGTCGGGCAGGGGACTGCCCGCTGATGGGTTGCCATGCATGGGTACTTGGGGCCGCACAAAGCCGGGGTGCCGTCGCAGCAACACTCCCAGTCCGTCCGTTGGCCGCAGTACACGCATGACGGGCGTCCGGCCAGGACACGCACATGATAGTGCATGTGGCCGCCTCCCGCCACTGCTCGTAGTGCTCCGGTCAACATGGCGACGAGCAAGTCGGCATGTCCCGCAGGTGGCTGCGGGGCGGGTGGCGCGAGCGCAGCCTCGCTCGCCTCGACAACCCCCTCAGCATGATCAGTCGCCTCGACCACGGCCTCCTCCGCCTCCTGACGCGGCGCATCAGGCGCATCATCGTCGCCTGACAGGGCGTCCCCCCCCCCCCCCCCAGGGTGTTGTGAGCATGTGGCCCTAGACATAGGTGGGGCCGGCACCGCCATGTGTTGCTCAACATGCAGTGCGGTTCCTGACGCGACAGCTCCGTCGCACCGGTACCGGCGCCGGCACCCCACGCCTGATGCGCTTACCACCAACCGGCATGTTTCCTTTGGGAGGCGGTTCATCCGCGTCGGAGGTGAGCGGCGGTGCCGGTGTGGGTGTGGATACTGCCCGGCCATTAGGGCTCCCGCCGCCTGCCGCTCCGCCGACCCACGCCGCGGCGTGTGCTGCGCCGTGCATAGTCGCCTCGAATATATTATACATGACGCGGAGACGCGGGGGGGGGGGGGGGGGGGGGGGGGGGGGAATTCGTTGCGTTTCGTATGTCGGCGGAACGGCGTGCGAAGCTGCGGCTGGCGAAGGTGGTGGAAGTAAGCGTGGCGGCGTCGGCGGCGTATTACCGTGCGTGCATGCATGCGGCGGCAGCAAGCGCCGGACTCGGCGTGTGCCGGCGGCAAAGCTGCGAAGCCATGGACACGGTACGGGATGCCAAGTCTGGCTAAGCAACTGCCGAGGCTGGCGGCCTAACCCCCATGTCCGGCGGTTGTGGGACGGAAAGTGCGTAGAAGTTGATCGGCAAAGCGGGCATATAAGCATGGCTGTGCTAGGTTCCTATTAAGTAATGGCGGTTTGTGCTAAGTAATTCGTAGGGGGCGGTATAAATGAGGCCGGGCACATATACTGCTCCACGAAACGACACTGTGGCACGTGTAGTTGAATATACCCCCCCCCCCCCCCCCCCCCACCCCCCGCCGGGTCGGCCCGCCGGGTCGGCCCGCCGACCCGCCACGGCATGTAATATCTGTCATGCATCGCCGGGGTATGCGTGAGTGGATGCCCCGCCGCCACCTCCCCCCCCCCCCCCCCCCCCCCCATTTACACTTGTGCACTTATTAAGTTTGGGCTGGTTTCGGAGCAGTACATGTACATACAATGAGACGTAGGACCTGCACGGAAAGAGGCGGGGCTGGCGGAGTGCGTTGGGGGTGCGTAGAGTAGCGTGTTGGTGAGATTCGGGGTGCATCGGACGCCGGATGCCCATCCACCCAGCGTAAAAGACGCGTACGTTATATTCACACTATATATATACACACGCAAATGTGTGAAAACCGGACATTCCGTGCCGGATGGATGGGAATACGGGGGTCCGATGCAGCCAAAACCCCAGCAACACGCTATTATATGCACGGCCAATGCACTCCGCCAGCACCGCCTCATTCTCTGTCGATTTCGAAAACGCCTTCACATTATCCACCGCTAATTGCAATTGCCACCGTGTAATGTTGTCACGATGTGGGCACACAACAACACTTACTACCGGTTCCGACGCGGATGGAGGCGGGGCTTGCGCGGAGTGCGTTGGGGGTGCGTAGAGTAGCGTGCTGCAAATAATTGGGGTGCATCGGATGCCGGATGGCCATCCACCCGGCGTAAAAGACGCGTAATATTCACACTATATATTCACACGCAAATGTGTGAAAACCGGACATTCCGTGCCGGATGGATGGGAATACGGGGGTCCGATGCAGCCAAAACCCCAGCAACACGCTATTATATGCACCACCAATGCACTCCGCCAGCACCGCATCATTCTCTGTCGATTTCGAAAACGCCTTCACATTATCCACCGCTAATTGCAATTGCCACCGTGTAATGTTGTCACGGTGTGCGCACACAACAACACTTACTACCGGTTCCGACGCGGATGGAGGCGGGGCTTTGCGGAGTGCGTTGGGGGTGCGTAGAGTAGCGTGCTGCAAATAATTGGGGTGCATCGGACGCCGGATGGCCATTCACCCGGCGTAAAAGACACGTAATATTCACACTATATTAACACACAAATGTGTGAAAACCGGACATTCCGTGCCGGATGGATGGGAATACGGGGGTCCGATGCAGCCAAAACCCCAGCAACACGCTATTCTATGCACCGCCAATGCACTCCATCCGCAACCCCGCCTCATTCCCAGTCGTACGTGCTTGTGCACACGCACGGAATGCCTTGCACTGCTTCCGAAACCACTGTCACATACGCCGCTCATTGGGTACGGATTGCGGCGCATGCACGCCTAGATATTTGTTTACATAAACCGGGGGGGGGGGGGGGGGGGGGGGCACAGTGTCCCGCTACTCACCCTGCATTGGATTAGGGCGACGATTTGCAAACAAGACGAGGAGGCGCGAATGAGCTGCTCCGAAACCACGCCGATGTGCCCCGGTGACCTCCATATCCAGCACGTCCACCTATGCAAGTAATTAAGGACAGGACCCCCCCCCCCCCCCCCCCCCCCCCCCCCCCCCCCCGCCCCCCCCCCCCACCGCCAAAGTGGAGGAAGTGTAGGAGTACAACCGGAGTATGACGTGATCCAGTGTCGCTTATTTACAAGCACGGGCGGTGCTGCCAGACCCGATCGTCTACGGCCGATATAATATTCACACTATATTCTTATCGGTGCACACCGCCGCACACCGCCGCACACCGCCGCACACGCTGCGCACATCCGCGCACATTCGTCACGCACTATACGCGGCGCCCTACCGCACACATTATCCCGCATTCACTCGGAGAAACCGCGTATTCATTACGCCGTGCTACTCTTCAACAATAAACATTGCGAAATTACACCGACACATGCCGCACCGACTAGCTCTTTACAATAAGTGCATTAAAATAGTATGTGGCGCGCTGCTCCTCGCCTCCGATGTGTTGTTGACTGCTGCAAAGCGGTCGTCGACTGGGGGTGTTAGTTTCTCCACCGTCGCTGCCCCCCCCCCCCCCCCCCCTTCACCGCTCACAGCGCCATGGCAGATCGCCCCCCGGGCAAAAGTGGGCGGCGAGCCTTGTTGTCTCGCGTGTCCGCGCCGCCGGCATCGAGGAGGACGAGAAAGACATGAGGAAACGCGTGACAAGGTGGGCGCGCAACAAAACACTCCACCCTCCACATTAGCACGCACCCAC
>VCJN01003143.1:0-40063 GCA_006384855.1 Tetraselmis striata
TGACCACCCCCATAAAGGATCCGCGTTTTGCTGACACCATACGCCTTTAGCAAGGCCAAACCCGCTCGGATAGAAAGGCAGTTTAGTCAAAATAGAAGGCATAAATAGTGTACGTTTTCCCCTAGCTAGTCCGACGGAGGCTGCGCCATCGGTGCGAAGTTTATGGTTGGGGCGACGCTCATATCGGTTGCTGCTGGGTCGCCACGGAGATCCCGCAGCACGCCGCCTGTGTGGCCGTAGCGGCGTGCTGCGATCTTTCGGATTGCTTTCACTGGTTTCGGAGCGTGGTTGCGATCCTGGAGGTCACTGGTTCGATCTCCCTATCACCCGGAAATCGAATTAGTCGTCCATGGATGGGACAGGATGGAATGTTAGCTATATATACTCGTACCGATACTCGGCTGCCCGATGTAGATACGAGTAGAGCGCGATATATACCGGTACTCGGCTGCCCGTGTACCGGCTATATATGCGGCTGCCCGCAGGTGTATACATGCTCGGATCTTTGTATTGCTTCCAGTCTTGCCTGTTTAGGCGGCCGACGGCGATGTGGCTCCGTTTGAGCTAGCGATGCGGTGCCTCGTCGAGCTCGATCCCCAGGTCGCGCACTCATCGCGGAGCTACACCCGGTCGTCGTGCAACTCCTCGATTGCAGTCCTCACCCTCGTGCGCTCGGCAGCAAGGGAGTCCTCCTTGCGCTAGATGACATACAGCCAAAACCACGTGTAGTCTTTCACTTATACCGAAGCTTGGCTTCCATTACCTTGCTTGGTTGCCGCGCACTTTCCGAAACGTCGGGCTGATCCGCGTCATTTTCTGTAGCGCTCTTTTTCCCCTCACAGTGGAAAATGCCGCTTTTCAACAGAAAAAAATGTAGAATGCGATGGCACACGTTTCAGCTTCATGGAGGGGGTGCGCATGCCCCCAAGCTTTTACGCACGGATAATATGATAGTAAATGAATGGATCGTGGGAGTGTCGTGGCATTTGGGCGACGACGTTACATCGAGGCCGTGCACACGGCACTACCTCTAATGAGCTCGAAAGGGCCTACAATTGCAGTTCATTAGTAGCATAACACGCGACGCGCTATATGGCCCAAGCTTCACCATGTGGATAGCCCATACCAAAGTCCTACCGATGCACTACTGCCTCGACGCGGGGAGGGAGGTGTGGGGAAAAAAGTAGGCATTGTGCCAAAGCACCGAATATTGCATAATCGCAGCAATTTCTACGCATTGCGAGCAAAAATGCTGTCCGTTAATTTGGGGAAACGCTGCAATGAAGATTTGTTTGTTAACTTGAGACCTGTAGGGGGCTTGAGTCTGAGGCACTATGGGTTGCACCTACACCCCTCCATATAAGTCCCAGGCCCCTTTGTCGCCGAATCCGAGCTTACGAATAGTAGGGCAGCTGAATCTATGTTTCATGACCTGAAATTCTGGAATGTTGCACATTTATGCTCAGCCTTTACCACCATAGGGTGTAAGCAACCCCTTTGGCCCTAGCGAGTGCCCTACACGAGTGGCAATTGCGCCACACTGAGCGTTTCCAGAACCCCCACAACAACTAACGGGGGTTGGTGCCCCGCACGTCCCGCCGCGCATGCATAGACCATTGCATGGCGGGATGGCCATGGGTGGGCGAGGAAACATGTCAGCAAAGAGGCTAGGGTATTTTTGCTTGGGGCGGGGCCATAGTGGCGTGCGCCCGTGCACGATGCGGCGTGATACCATCGCCACTGCAGTGCCGCGTTGTGGTGCAGCTCTCAAACTCGCGGTATCGCTCATTGCGTTGCGAGAAAACGTCAGACATTTTTCATATAAATACCAATAAAAACTATGCAAGCAGGGCTACAAATTCCACACCTGCAGCACGATCGTCCGAGGCCAATCAGGCACTTTTCGACTTTTTTGAAATAATATGTCGAAATCTGACGTCCGTGTCAGCGTGTGGTCAATATGTTGGCGTGAAACTTTACGCTAAGGGGATCTCAAAACCTGATATACGGTGGTGGGACAGTGTGTTGTATGTACTTGTGCACGGGCTACTCATACTTTGCATATACCCCCCTTGAGCGATGCCCACGGCCGCCATGCCGGATCCCCCCTTTCACAACATTATTTCCACCATCATCGACGCATTAAGGTGCACGCCATTGCCGCCCGCGCCCACTGGGCCCACCATGGCGCGCTATTAGCATGCAACCATGTACTGCTATAGAAAAGCTTTGGCCTACGGCAAGGGGGCCGCGAGAACCGTCTCCCGTTTGCGCGTGCAACGATTACAGCCGCATATTGTCCATGATTTTGGCCATAAACCATCGTCGTCGACACGTAGGGCTTGGTCCAGGTCGTGAATGACGTAATTTCAATGCCCTACGTGTGTGGTGGATAGTGATCATACCAAGGGTGATGTGGTATGAGTACGGGGGCTGTGGTGCCCCATGCCTATTTGTGCACACGAGTGGCGCAATTTGTGGTTTTGAAGCGCCAGCGCCACAAGCCCTACTTTTGCATGAATGAAAGCGTTGACGGCAACGCCCCCCCCGCGTGGCAATATGGGGTGTATCGCGCTATCACGGCATTTCCCCCTAGCCGTACGACCCTGAGTAACCCGCATGCACGCGCGCACGGCCTCAATGCAGCCGGGGGGCTCCGCGGGCATGTGGATCAAATTCGGAAACCCCATACTTATGTGGAGGGTGTAGGTGCCCATTACGGGGCCTAACATCGGGAAGGGGGGGGGGGGGGGATGGGGGTTGATTATTTAAACGATATTTACAGTTTCCCGGTCCCGGTACTGGTAAATCAATATGTATTCGGGTTTTACGGTCATCATATACTCGATGTAGGTAATTAAGAAGGGTAAGCACGCCGCCATTGCTTTAGGCGCCCGATTCGGCATTTGTCGGTGGCCGGGACATGATTATTCATATTAATACGTGTGGGTTTGCCGCCATTAAATGATTTATATTGCTATCGCAACTTACGGGTGTCATCGTGACGTATGGAGTGTTGATGGCACTAGCGGCGCAAATAGAACACAATATACTCATTAACCAGTGTTGCCCGTGGTGCCTTATTGGCTTGGGCATAAAATGTCATGGGGTTGCGACTGGACATCTGCAGTTCTGCACCGCCGATTATGCGAGAAATATATATTGCGCGAATAGAGGCTACAACCGCTGCGGCGGCACGGGCTCGGGCGTTCCTAAAAGCATCCGACTTAAAAGTTACATGTATAACCGATTTAGTATATCAGCAAAGTCGAGCGCGCCCTGTAAGACTGACGTGGGCGTCGGGGAATTTGTACATTATGATACAATAACGCACCCATGTATTTCGTCCCACTGCCCGCCGATTGGCCCACGGATTCACGTCGTGCCGGAGCGGTTCCTAAGTTACTTGCCATGCTGCCATGCGTGCAGTATGACAGTATGAGTGAACCTGAGACCGCCATCAAACATATGTTAGTAAAAGTGTTTGTGGTGAGAATATCACCGCAGTAATTTTGGGTCGCTAGTTCCGGAATTTATGGATTTTATTAGTACTAGTCAGGTCGCATCAACACCTCCCGAGGACTTAAGTGCCCTTATTTGGGGCGGGGGGTCAACAACACCCTCCCTTCACGGCGTCCTGGATTTTCAATTTTGTACAAGGAATGGGAAATTAAATAAGGTTTCACTGCCGGTAAAAGTAAATTAAAAGTAAAGTTCTCCCCGGGACGTCGGCCGAAGCCGCCCCAGCACTTGACCTCTTGCACCAACTGCAGTCGTAGGTCTGGCATAGCCCGTAGACCATTGCCTCATTCGAACACCGAAGGGCTAATGCCTCAACCGGGGAAACCCAGGACACGCCGGGACGAAATTGCCGAAAATGAATCGGCCAGGATTCGATACCCGGACCTCTCGCGTACGAGACGACCGCTCAACCGAGCGGACAAGGGATGTACCCACTGCTGGTGCCTGCCCTGGCCCTGGCGGGGCGAAAAAGAAATTAATTAATTATTAAATAAGAAACAAGAGTTGTTCGACAAGTACACGTACTCGTACGAACCTGCCGCATGCTGCCCAGGGCCGCGTCATCGTCTCCCCCCCCCCCCCCCCCCCCCACAGCGTAGTAGCAAGCCAGAGCCCACTCGTGACGTTTTTCGAGTTTACTTGTAGGCATTTGCGCGCTCTACATACCCTCAGGACCGGTGGCGCACTGAAGAGATAGGCAAGTCAGCTGCCGCGCAGTCTCTGACAGGTACGCTCTGCGCCGCACTGGTTCGGCACTTGTCAGGCTCCACCGCGAGCGGGGCGGCCCCACATGCCTCCGTCCCCTCCCCTCCCCGCCGCGCGGGTCTCCCATGCCACCGTCACGCGCCAGCGCACCCGTACGGCCGCATCTGAAACCTTTAACCTATCTTCTGCCAGGTGGTCACCCGCACCAACCTTCTAAGACGTCGCGCCCAGGCGACCGCTCGCACCGCGGCATGCCGCGCAGTCAACCATCGTCGCCGCTTTTTAGTGATATTTATTTATTGGTCTAGCACCCCCCCCCCCCCCCCTTTTCACTCCCCCACACACGCACCCCTCTAACCCTCCATCCATTCTTGCTGCCCATACCCGCTGCTGCACCCCAAGCACTGAGGGGATGCGAATGTTTTGCCCGCATTTGAAGTCTCCCAGCCCATCCTGTGCTGCGCCTGGTGGAGGGCAGCCGCCCGGGAGGACTAGCCGCAGAGCGGAGCGAGCCTCTTTGGAGGAAGCCGGTCAAAACCATGGTGCGCCCCTCTCCTGCAGCCCCCCTTTCCCCTTCGAGAGTAGCCTGGTGGCGAGGTGGGTGCAGGCAGATGACGTCTTGCGGCGTGAACGGTGGCGTGTCAGGCGCCCAAAAAGAAGGGGAAGAAGAAGTCGCCTGCCGAGCTGGAGGCGGAGCGGCTGGCGCTGGAGGAGCAGATGCGGCTGGAGGAGGAAGGTGCGCCGCGGCGCCGCGCTCGTTGGGTCCAGGCGGCGCGCCTCCCGGCGCTCCCACCCCTGCGGGCACCTCACTGACGGGGCGCACGCGGCGCGGCGCAGAGCGCAAGCGGATTGAGGAGGAGGAGCGGCTGCGCCTGGAGGCGGAGGAGGCCGAGCGGCAGCGGCTGAAGAAGGAGCACCTGGACGCGGAGGGGGAGGTGCTCAGCAAGGAGCTGTGAGTGCTGCCGCAGCGCCGAACGACATGGGCAGGGGACTTTATCCCGCATGGCTACATGTGTATATATGTGTATATATGTGTATATATATTTTTATCTCTGTCTATATATATATATGTATATATATGTGTATATATATATATATATATATATATATTTGTATATATAATATCACACATGCATAATATATTTAGCTTTTACATGCGACATACGATAGAGCGCTGCATGTCTGATCCTGTCGAGATTGGTTATGGTCGGCGCTGAGCGTTCCGGGGGTGGCGGGCGCAGGGCGGAGCTGGCGCCCATGTACGCCGACCACAAGCAGAAGCTGGCGGATGCGGAGCAGCGGCGGCTGGAGGCGCGCGACTGGGAGCACTTCCTGGAGTGCACGCCGCTGCCGGACGCGATGGACCCGCGCGCGCTGCGCGGCTTCCTGGACCGCATGTGGGCGGTGCAGGACCCCAGCCTGCAGAGCGCGCTGGAGGGCTGCGAGGACATCCTGTCGGTGCTGCTGCAGTGCGAGGACGTCAAGACAATGGCGCAGCAGCTGAAGCAGAGCGGTGCGGCCATGCCCCCCCCTTCCCCCCCCCCCCCCCCCCTTCCCCCCTCCTCTACTCAATCACTCCCGCGGGGCTGACCGCCGCGACGGGTGCGGCCCACAGAGCACGAGGCGGAGATGCAGAAGACCCTCACGGAGCTGCAGAAGGTCATCTGCTACCGCCTGGACTCCTCCACCGCCCACCTGCTGCAGCACAGCGACATGTATGCCGTGGACACGGGGGAGCCGTCCAACGTGCAGGTGCGCTGCGCCCACCGGTGGCGGGGAGCCGCGCCCCCTGCCGGCCCACCGATGCGCAACGCCAACGCCGCAATGGGGCTTTGTGATGCACTGCTGCACAACTTGGGTGAAGATTGTCACCTCGGGCGGCACGCTGCAATGACGAGTGCGGCGCTGGCAGCAGTGCTCTGGCACGGAATGGCACCGGGGCTTTGGGGGGGGGGGGGGGGGAGGGAGTAGCGGGGGGGCTGCAGAGCTGCATGCAGTCCTGTCATGAGCCATGGACCCACTCCTGGGCGCTTCCCTGCAGGTGACTGCCCACACGCCGTGCTTCAAGGCGGGCGTATGGGTGAACACCTCGAAGAACCCGCGGCTCAAGGTGCGCCACTCCGCTGCTCTGGAGCTCACAAATTTGACACCTCTCACCCCTTTTGTTCCTGCTTGGCCTTTGGTGGTAAACATGCCAGCTGTCTTACGGCCCGGATGCGGACCCGCATGCGGCGGTCCAATACTCAAAGCGCGTAGCGTGCAGCCCTCTGAAGGCCAGGTTTCGGAGTTTATAGTTTGTACCAGAAGCAACTCCATATGCTGTCTGAACACGTGTCGGCGCTGCAGCATTGCGCGCCCGGGTTTGCATTCTGTCGTTGGTTGTGGCGGCATGGCTCCACCCCCCTTGCATGTGGCGGTGGTGTGGCTTCGAGGATGCCATTGAGGCCGTCACAGCGTGTTGGCTCAGGCAGAGTGTTGTCGGGCAGCAGTGCCGCGAGGGCTGACGCGCGCACCGCACCGCCTGGCAATCGCCGCAGACAATCGAGATGCCGGAGCTGGACATACACCTCGAGATCCCGAAGACGATCGCGCTGGCGTCGGTGGCGCTGCGCATTCAGAGCAAGCAGGTGGACGACCTCTTTGAGAAATGTACCAATGAGTATGCCGCTGTGGGCGGCCTGCTGGTGGGCAACCCCCCCCCCCCCCCCCCGCGCACCACCTGATGGACCTCCCCTCGCCCCCGGCCTCCTCCCGGTCTATCGGCCACAGGAGGAACAGGGCACCTGCACAGCTGGAGTCTGACAGTTTTGCTCCGCGCGGCCAACCAGATTGCGGACCTGCTGGTGCTGCCGCCGCCCTGCCGGAAGGTCAAGGACTGGACGCTGCGCCAGGTGGGCCGCCCCCTCGACTGCCAGTGACACTGCCGTGGTGGATGCCCAACGGCGTCCTTTTCCTCACATGTTCCGTCGCCCCGTTTGCGTGCCTACCCGCGCTGCCAAGTTGGCGACTACCCCCAACACTTGTGACAAACCCTCTTGGTACATGTGGTGGTTGTGGGAGTTGTGTGTGTGTGTGGGGGGGTGGGAGCGGGGGGCACCCTATAAGGGTGGGTGCACGGCTCTCACCTGCGTGATCTGAACCACTGTGGCGGTGGGCGCAGGTGACGCCGCTGAGCAAGACCGTGCAGCGGCTGCCGTACCCCATCCCGCCCGCGGGCGCGGACCCCAACACGTTTGTGCCCACCGAGGAGCCGCCGCCCATGGGCGTGACCATGGACCTGAAGCCCAACATCTGCCTCCTGGACGAGGCGCCCGCCGTGGGCTGGTGGGACGCCAAGACCAAGGGCTGGAGCGAGGAGGGCATCACCGACGTGGAGCACGACAGGTGCCCCCCCCCCCCCCCTTTCCTCCCTCTCACCAACATGCCAATGTGCCCTGTGCTCCAACCTCTGCATGGTGCCGATTTCCGACCTCCGCCATCGCATGATAGAGCAAACGTCGATCCTATGCTGTACGAAACTCCGATGCCGCTATGTGCATCTGTGTGCGTCTGTGTGGCTGTTGCCCCGGGATATTGTGATTTGGCATCGATACTGCGGGAGAACCCTTTGCCTCAAACTGGGCTTCCGTGCAACCTGTGAGAGCATTCACTATAGGTCTGCTATTGTTTTGCCTATCCTTGAGCTCTGGCGGGGCAGGTCAGGTTGTTATTGGCGGTGTGCTAAGCACCACGTGGGCACCTGCAGTTTCAAACACTCAAAGGGCTCGCCCTCCCAAAACAGTGCGTGCGGAGAGGGCCTCCGTGCATCGGGACACCTGTCCCTGCTCAGCATGCGCACCAGGCGGACAGCTTATTCCCTGTGTACTGACGCACTCACGCGTTCATCATACCAGGGCGTAGTAGTGCTGAAGCCCTGACAACACCTTTCATGCCCCCCTCCCCTTTCCCACTCGGCTTCCGGGTGCTTCCGTGGGCCGGCAGGGAGAAGGGCAAGCTGAGCTTCCACACCACCAAGCTCGCGCCGCTGGCCATCATCCAGTCGCGCGTGCGGCTCATGCCGTACATGTCGTGGCACACCCGTCCCTGCGCGGGCGAGCAGGGAGGCGAGGCCATCCTGTCCCTCGAGGTGCCCCCGTCCCCGGGCGCTGGCCACTCAATACACTGATTGCCGCGCCTGCTCTTGCCACCTGCCGCGCACTTCCCGTTTCCCGCACTCTGAGCGCCAGCTGCCTGGCAGGTGGGACTGGACGAGCCCGTGGAGTTTCACGTCACCGAGCGCCGCGTCAAGCTGCTGGGACCAAAGTGCGCCCGCCGCACCCAACGCCTGCCGCCAGGCCTGCCCCACAGCGCCGACGCAGCGCCCGCTGCCCCGTCCGTGGCTAATCGGAGGCCAACTGCCCTCGCGCCTTCGTGCGCCGCAGGTTTCCGTGCTTTGAGGACCTGCGCAAGCAGTGGTTCACGCCGCGCCGGCTGCTGCTGGAGCTGGGCAAGCGCGGGATGTTCCTCACGCCCGAGGACCGCGACGCCGAGTTCGCCAAGGTGACCGCCTGCGCGCGCTGTGGGAGAGGGAGAGAAAGTCAGGGAGGGCCAGACGGTCTCCGAGTAGCGCCTGCGACACCGTGTCTGCGAGGCTGTGTGCTCCTGCCCCTACGTTCAGCATCCACTGCCGCGGCGTGCCGAGTTTTCTTTACTGCGGGATGGTGTACGGCACTGATCCCTCCCGCATCGCAGCAATTGTTTCCAGCACGCGCGCTTGGGAGTGCATATCATTTTTGGTCCGTCCCTGGTCCGTCGCTCTTCTCGACACGGTTTCTCGGCGGCTCTCGTCGGTCGCGTTCCCGCTCTCGTGATCTCGTCGGCCGCGTTTTCTCTTCGTGGCGGCGCTCGTCGTCTTCGCGCCCAGCGCAGTGCCTATGTTCCCGCCGCATCTATTCCCACTCTCGTCAATGGCTGTGCTCTCAGCGCTGCTTTGCTTCGCTGGCCGACGGGCACTCTGCTATCGCACGTTCTGCGTGTGTTGCTGTAAGCGCCACTGGCCGAGATGTATTTCGACGTTTGTACGGGCCGTACGAAGCTCCCGGACCCGTAACTTCACTGTCGAGTATCCGGACCCGTAAACTCGACGACCCGAGCCTGCGATCACGGTCATATTTCGACGCTTGCATCGGCCCAACCTCGTCCCGATGTCTGTACACGCACGCAGCACGTAGCTAGAGGGTGCACTACACGTGTTTGATGGGTGCGGCAGATGCCCGCCACGGCAGGTATTCACTCGAAAACTTGAATTACGCACCCGGTACAGGCGTCGTCTGTTCGCTCGGTAGAGCGGTGGTCTGACGCGAGGGGTCCCCGGTTCGATATCGACCGGGCCCGTGTCTCGGGCTTACCTGGGCGATGCATTATGCCTTCGGGGCTCGAATTAGGCAATGTTCCAATGGCTGTGCTAGCCCTACGACTGCAGTTGGCGCAAGAGGTCAAGCGCTGGGGTGGCTTTGGCCGATTACCCGGGGCGAACTGTACTTTTACTTTTACACCCTGTACAAGTTCACAGCAACGTAGGTTGTACTAGCGCCCACTGTTTCTAGCCGGCCCGTCTTGCGGAGACACATACCGCCATTTTGGCAGCCCGCCTGTCCGCCAATACATCATATCCAAAGTGCTGAGAGTGGCGGCGCTGTGGCGGCAGGTTTCGCCAAAGAAGCTGGAGGTGGAGGAGGCGATGTGCAAAGATGCGGCGCTGCTGGGCGACTCGTTCCTGCTGGCCTCGTGCAAGTGGAACCAGTTTGTGGCGGAGGACGAGTGCATAATGCGGCTGCACGAGATCCTGGACTGGGAGGCGGGCGGCCGCACGGAGGCCAGGCACGTGCACCGCATCTTCAGCAAGGAGAAGGAGGAGGGCCCCCGCAAGGTGCGTGGAGGCGACCGCCCCCCCCCCCCCCCCCCCCCCCTCCTCCTCCCCCAACACACCGCCCCCCTCTCGTTCTTCTCTTTCTGCCCTTTTTCAAAATCCCCGCCTTGCAGCGTACTGTGTCAACGGGTAACCTCAACAGGCAGTGGCGCTTTTGCCCCGGGTTCCTGTAACAAGTATACAGTTATATACCTGGGTATATTATATATATAATATATGCATTTTAATAAATAACGTATATTGTATATGCTATGTAGCTTATATACTATGTATCACATTATATTTTAAATACATTGTTATGTATAATATAATATATACCGCCGCCCCCACACCGACATCCGCCGAACCCCATGCAGGACACCCTCTGCGTGCTGCATTTTTCGGGCCGGAGTCAACCGCCACGAGCGTCGAAATATGCACATCTCGGCATGTTACGTCCGCAGCGTCACACCGTTCGCCATGCAGATGTGTCATAGAGCATCGGCGGCGTAGGGGGTGCATCCCCATACGGCCGTGCCGCATGCCGGCATTGACAGCAGACAGCCGCGGCTTGGCCTCAGGTCGCGACCTGGAATGACTTTGACCGCGCCTCCTCCTGCTCCTCCTCCTCCTCCTCCTCCTCCATCGCAGCCTTCCTGGCCTCGCGCTCTTTCTCTCTGCCCCTACCCGCTGCCATAATGGAAAAAAGTGTACAAATGAAACAGTTTCAATTCTGCCTTTTTGGAATTATACACAAAGTAAAAACAAGAAAACGGCATGAATTTTGTTATTATTATGTACTGAACGATTTCCTTATAAGATTTCGCTAGTTAATCGAGCTTTCTTTGCTACTGATTCGGCAACAGCTTTGCCTGCGCACCGATTCTTCTGTCCGAGGGTGGGCAGTCTCCGTGGCGTGCTTACCACGGGAACAGGTTACGTTCCCTGGGTGATGCAGATTGGTGCAATCGATCCTGAAACTCGTCAGCGAGCTCGTGGGGTGATGGCTCACCAGCGGCGGCTGAGGACCGAGGTGCTGCTGGGCGACAGGTGCTGTCCGTCATCCGCCGCGGCACCAAGGGCGCCGCGTTTGTGGACGCGCTGGAGTCGCGGATGCAGTACACCGAGCTGCCCGCCTACACAACGGTCGAATACGAGGACACCATCTACGGCGAGTGCCACGCCAGCCTGCTCACGCTGCTTCGCGGGACCGTCAACGAAAAGTTCCAGGCATGCCCCCCCCCCCCCCCCCCCCCCGCCCCCGGGAGTTGTCACCTTCCCGCTACAAACGACACCCAACCTGCTTCCCCGTGTAATGGCCGCTTATCCAGGATAGAAAATTTGCCAACACATAGAAACGTTGGATCCTCACATTTCTCGAAGTAACCCATGGTGAGGCCGGTCGTCAGTACTTTGACACCGCAGCTCGGCACACCGCGCGCCGGCTCCTCCTCCTCCTCGTTACTGCCGGTCACAATTAGCGAGTAGATGCGCCACGAGCCGCCTATCGTGTCGCTGTTTGCTGCTGCTCATCGCCTTGCGTCCGCTCCAAACACCGGCTGCTGTGGCGCAGCGCTTGCTGCTCCTAAGTCGCAAGTAAGTCGTACCGGATCCCGCGCACAGTAGAGTTTCTGCTCGTAAATAAATCTCTCGCCAGCCTTTTTGGCATATATAATCCCGAGAACAGCCCCGGTTCGGCCTCACCACCCTCCGCCTCCATCGTAGGCAGCACCGGTCTTGGATCGGCCGGCGGAGTGTTTTGCTCCTACCGTCGGAGCACTGACGCTGTGGTTGGCGGCCCGCGACAGGGGAGCGACCTCGCGCTCACGCTGTGCGCCACCGAGGACAGCCTGAACCGCGCGCGCACCGTGAACCCCACGTTCGCGGACAACCTGGCGCAGCTGATGATCGGGCTCCGGCTGTTCAGCTTCGGCTAAGCGCCCCCGCCGCCACGCCACCGGCCTCGTCGAGACTCTGCTGGCTGCGCCGCCGCGGGAGCTGTCGTTCAGCCGGACGCCCCGTACATGTGCATAGCTACAGCCCCTGTTGATTGTAACCGAGTTGTCGCTGGAGGAGCGAGCATTCTGGTCATGATGCGGATTGATCGGCGCGGCTTGATTGAGGGGCAACACGCTGGTGCCGGGGGCAGAGCAGTTTTACATGACACATGCATAACGCGCTGTAAGGGATCATCCGGGGGTTGGTATCTAGGGAGCGCTTACAAAGGTCCGGGGGGCAGGAGGGGGCACCGGGGGGGGGGGGGGAGACTTGTTGGGATTACTATGTTAGGGTGGCCACGGGCAACTGCGCCCACTGCAGCGGGCACCGCCATGTGCTGCCCCTAGGTGCGGCCCGCCGCCGCCATGAAGGCCGCCACACCGGTGCCCTCGGGCGGCGTATCCAGATCCTCCGTGGGTGGCACCGTGTCGCTGCTGTGGCCGGACGAGCCGAGCTCCGCCTCCGAGTCCTCGTGCACCGTGTGCAGCTCCACCTCCTCATACTCCACCTTGGGCAGCGGCGCTCCGTTGATACCGACCTCTGCAGCCGGCTTGTCCGCCGAGGCGGGGACCACGCCGTGCTTGCTGCTCTTTCTCGCGACGCGGCTGCGGCCAAAGCTAAAGCAGCGGAAGGCGCCGCACAATGGGGCGGACTTGCGCATCGCCGCCGTCTCGGCCTGCAACAAGCGCGTGACGGCCGAACAATCATTAGCGACGGAAATAACTTCGGCAGAAACGCCGCGATGGGCGACACCCATGCTCGCGTGTAAAAACTTGCGCTCGCTCGACTCGCAGCTCACCTTGTCGGCCTCGGCGCCGGCGTTGGGCGCCACCGCCACGTCGACGCCCGACACCCTGACCTCGCTCTCGGACTGGAAGGCCTCCACCGCCGTCTCCGCGGCCACCGCCGCCATGTCGGGCTCCTTCGCCTCCTTCGCAGCGGCCTTGTCCGGCTCCGATTGCTCCTTCGCCGCCGCTGCGACCGGCTCCTCCTGAATGGCCGCAAACTCGCGAGGCGGGCGTGCGCCACTGGCCGCCGACAAACGGGAGTCGTCCAGCTCACTGGCGGAGGACTCATCCTCGCCGCTGATTCCACCGAGCAGGTCGCGCACCATGTCTTCCTCCTCTTCGGGGCTCACCACCTTCCGAACGCCCGCCACTGCGACGTGCACGTCGACCGTCTCCGTGAAGGACGACCCAAAGCCCGAGTTGTTACGCCGGTGGTCGCCTTGCGACCCGGCAGAGCTGCAACCACAAGCAAATAGAGGGGGGGGGGGGGGGGGGGGGGGTCTGAGTCGTCCACAAGCGGCGCAATACCAGCATCACCGGCGACTGGCGACATGCACACATAGTGATACGGCATTGGGAACGGGCGGGGCCAGCAGGTACACCTGTCGGGAAGAGGGTTGGTACTGTTGAGCAGGGCATGTAGGACGGAACCTGTGTAGGCGAGCAGCGCGGTGCACGCGGCTGCCACCTCAACCACCAGGTCATGCCTCTCGACATCGGCCTCCACCGCGCCGTGCCCACTGGCGGAGTGGCGCAAGCGGTGCGGGGTCGAAGGGGCGGTGCTGCTGCGCGACGCCTCCTCGCACTCGTAGTAGCTGGAGGCGGAGGATGGCGACACGGCGAACTGGGTGTGACGCCAGCGGGTTCGACTGCGACAGGAAGGAGCGCGGCGACTCCACGGGCCATATGTTGCTGTTCTCGCACTCGAAAAACATGTCGGTGGCGGTGGTGTCGCTGCCGACCTCGAAACTGGCCGCGGTCGATATCTTGCAGCTCGCCTCCTGGCCGTATACATGCCCCTCCTCGACGGAGCTGCCAGACAAGTCGTCCTTGCTGAGGCACCCCTCGTCTGCCGCCGCCTCGCCCTGCTCCTGGGAAGCATCGTCCACGTGGACCAACGACGCGGGATCCTTCACCTCCGCCGACATGTCCAGGTTCACATCACCCCAAGGGTTGGTGGGCTTCCGGCGCTGCGTGTTGTCGTCGCCAGCGTCAGAGGACGAGTCCGACAGCACGCTATTGTCGAGTGTAGGAAACGACGCGAGCTTCGCCACCGCCGACGTAGCATCGGTCGCACGCTGTGGTACCGCAGGCGCAACCACCAAGTTTGCCTCATCGTCCCCGCTCTCGGTCGAGTCGACCTCCTCGGTGGCGGCCGCGTTATTCTCCTCCTCTTCGGACTCCTTGCCTATACCATCCTCTGGCAGCCCCGGCACGGAGGAATGGGCAGGCGGCACATCAGCCGGAGCCGCTTTCTCAGTGTGCGCGGCGGGTGCCACCTCCTCAACCATAGATCCAAAGTGCGACTTCAGGAAAGCGACAGGGCTGGTCGTTGGAGCACAAAATTCATGCGGTTGCTCCTCTGCCTGATGCCCGCCCTGCATTTCTCCCTGCAGGCCTCCCTCGGATGCACCATCGCCGTCTACAGCAGCAGCCTCCTCGTCTGTGCCAAGATACTCCTGCAGAAAGGCCTCGGCTGGTGCGACGCCGGCTGCCTTGGTCCTCTCTTCAGCAGATGGATCGATGGGCACATCCTCCGCAACTTCGGTAGTACCGGCGCTGTCGATCTCGACACCCTTGTCGTCTGTGCCGAGATACTCCTGCAGAAAGGCCTCGGCTGGTGCGACGCCCGCTGCCTTGGTCCCCTCTTCAGCAGCTAGATATATGGGCACATCCTCCGCAACTTCGGTAGTACCGGCGCTGTCGATCTCGACACCCTTGTCGTCTGTGCCGAGATACTCCTGCAGAAAAGCCTCAGCTGACACGCCAGCGGCGGCCTTGACCTCCTCGAAGGACCCGTTCACGCCCTTCTCCTCCGCAACCCCAGTATTGCTGGTCGCGCTGTCAACACCAGCATCGTTGTCATCCTTCTCGAAGTACTCCTGCAAAAATGCCTCGGCCGGCGCGACGATGTCGGAGGCAGGCTGCTGTAAAGTGGTCTGGGAGTTTTCGCCCCCCATAGCGTCGGGCACCGACTCGGGGGTCAGGTCGTGCTCTGGCGCCAAGCTGTCGGCTTCCGGGTTCTGGTCTTGACCCACCTCCAGGGACGGCTCCGCCCAATCCATGACGGCGGTCAGCGCTACCGCCGCAGCGGCTGCAGGAATTGCGACATCCGCCTTATCCGGAGGTGTAGGGACAGCGACCGCATCCTCCTCCGAGTTGCGCGCCTCGAACTTACCGGCAAGGCTCTGCACCGCTGCTCCGGAGTCGCGCTCCGGCGATGCGGACGCAGGCTTCGGGATGGCTGAGGGGCTAGTGACAGCGAAGGCCTCGGCGGCCCTGTCTTCCGCCTCAATGGGGGACTCCTTTTTGGGCGACCAGCGCGGGATCTTACTGGGCGACACCGCAGAGCTGACGGTCTTATGTTGCTGAGGGCGGGTCGCGACCGCTGGCGTGCCAAACTTGCTGTATCGGTCGAAGGAAGGCGAAGCAATGGCGTGCGACGCGGGTTGCTCCTCTGCTCGTGCGCTCAGCGGGGGCGAGCTGGCTTTCTCGGGGGTGCGCCACGTTATGGGCGCGGACCGGGCGGGGGGAGGTGAGCCCCCTCCCGCCTCTTGGGCGCGGAACTTGGCCATTCGTTCCTGAGCAGCATTAGGGGCGCCGTGTGTCAATCAGCTTGATACACATACGCAGACACATCGGATCCGCAGCCGACCACACGAAACTGCATTGGATGCACTGAGAGGCCCAAATCTGGCTGCCAACGTCCTATTATAACGACTCACCTTGAAGGACAGCATGCTGGCGTCCACCGAAGGCTGGGCTCCCTCCGCAGGCAGCGGCGCCTCTGCATCCTTTTGCTTCTGTGGCGGTGCCTTGGCGTGACGCTTGCCGAGCAGGTAATCCGCCGCCGATTCCAGGTCGGTCTACACATGGCCAATAAACACAGTCACTAGAGAGCAGCGAAAGCCACAGTTTTACATGAAAATGCACCATTGGGACGCCGCTACTGATTAATTTTAGGGTTTTCACATTGTGTGTGTGTGTGTGTGTGTGTGTGGAGGGGGGGGGGGGGGGGGGGGGGGGGGGGGGCTTACCACGTTGCGATGCGCCTTTGACACCTTGGCGAGCAGCTCGTCTGGAGACCCGTCGTCGTGCATGACCCTCAACAGCGCCTCCCAGTCAGGGGCAAGGTGGTGGCGGATGCACAGCGCCAGCACAGAGCTAAGCTCATCCGGCTCCCAGTTCTCCATCTGCTTCGGAGCCTCCTTGGCCCTGACTGCTGCCACGGCCGTCGACTTGAGCTGCCCAGCGGCAAGTGGTTCGATCTCCATTTCGACAGACACATCGGCTGCGCCGTCCACGGCCTCCGACACGACCGCGTTGACCTCCTCCGTGACGTTGAGCCCCGCCGATTCAACCGACACATCAGCGCTGTCTGCCGGCGACTTCCTGCTGGCTGCGTCATCCGTCAGCTCTTGCCTGTCGACGAGGATGGAGCTGTCGTCGAAGAGCGGGTTATTGGCGGGGATCGGGCTGCTGGTGTCGTACGACATGGTGGGGTCCCGACCTGGCGAGCCGGGCGTGAAACCCTTGACCTTCCCGTTGGTGTTGTCCTGGAAAAACGGGTTGCCGAAGGTACTGCTCCGCACGCTGTAGCAGGTCGGCGTCTGGCACTCGTCGGACAGGTCCCAGTCCTCCACAGGGAATAAGCTCATCCGCATCCGATCTTCCGCTGGCGGGATGCCGCACAGCGGCAGAGCGTTGGCCGAGTTTGTGGACAGGTCGGCGAGTGACATTGAGGACAGGGTGCTGCTGTCTTGCGCGGCGCTGGCGTCCGTGGCGGTGCAACGGGAGGCCTCGGTTTTGTCGAGGGCCGAGGCATCTAACAGGGGCACCTCAGCCGGCATGGCGGCTCCCTCTGAGGCCTGCAAGGGCGAGCAACGACGCCACTTTAGTGAGGCATGAACGGCATCGGCGAGGCAGCCTACAAACGCGGTTTCTGTGGGTCTCACCTGCGGGCCACCAGTGCGGTCCAGAACCGGCGACGCCGGACTCTCGCAGTCCATGGCGCCCGCCTTGACGCTCTCCGCTTCGGCCAAGGGCGCTGGCACACCGCCGCCCTCCGCAGCCACCTCCTCTGCGGCGGTTACGTCGCTCACGCCCGAGATGCTGTCCATGCTGGTCTCGAGCGGCACCAAGTGCTCGTCCTCAGCCTCCGCCGGGCCCTCGCTGGCCGCTGCCTCGCAGCCACTCTCGGCACTGACCTCCAGCTCCACCTCCACCTCAGAGGAGGCGTCCCCCATCGCCTGCGGCGACAATGCGAGTCCCTGATTTAGCACCGCAAAAGAAGCGTACATTGCCCACTGCCCAACAGAAATCAACGTTGCCTGGGCGCTTACCTCCCCGTTTGGCGCAGGGCCAACAACTGCCTCCACGTCCTCTGCCGCAGCCACGGTGACCTCAGGCAAAGCACCTGCTTGCTCCTCCACTGAAGGCAAGGACTCGGTGACAGGCAGAGGCTCCTCCTTCGCAGGCTGCTCACTCTGCTCCTGCACAGGCACGGCCTCCTCGGCGAGGAGCTCACCCATCTCCTCGGCAACGCCCTCCTCCTTCACAGGGGCAGCGGTGTCCGTCGCCAAAGTCTCACTCGCCACCACAGCCGCCGCCACCTCCTCCTCCACAAGGACAGCCTCCTCCGATGCCACAGCCTCGCTTGTCACGACAGCCGCCTCATCCACTGGCAGAGCATCCTCCATCGCGAGCTCGCTGGCCTGCTCCGCTGTTGCAGGCGACTCCTCCTCCTTGACAGTGAGAGGCTCCTCCACCGCGAGCTCGCTTGCCTGCACCGCTACCTCCTCCTCCTCCTCCTTGGCAGTGACAGACTCCTCCACCGCGAGCTCGCTTGCCTGTTCTGCAGCCACCGGCTCCTCCCTCTCCTCCTCCTTGACACGGACAGCCTCCTCCATTGTGAGCGCGCTTGCCCGTTCTGCAGCCACAGCCTCCTCCTCCTCCTCTTTGACAGCCACCGGCTTCTCCTTCATGCCCACGGCTCCACGCTCCTCCACCGGCAGCTCCCCAGCCGGCGCTGCAACAACATCGTGCTTCACTGCCACGGCTTCCTCCACCACATCGGCGGCCTGCCCGGGTGATGTTGCCCCCTCTTCCTTGCCCACAACAAGATCCACCATCTCCTCCTCCAACTCCACCGTCTCCAGACCGCCAACAACAGCCCCGTCCGCCTTGATGGCTGCACCCTGGCTTGGCTCGTCGCTTTGCGCCTCCCGGGCGCGAGCCGACATGTTCGCAGGCAGCGGCTTGATGGGCGACACAGCGCACTGGACGTCGGTGTCGCGGGTGAGGTCCGACTCGGTCACAGTGGACTGCGTTGCGTCCATGCTGGAATCGGCCTGAGCCTCTGCCGCCGCCTCCATTGCGCTGAAGTCTGAGCCCTGCCTCTCGATGACCCCCGCTGCCTGGGCTGCAACGTCAGCCTGGGTGCAGCAGCGCAGGGCAGCGGCAGCGGGACGTCAGCCGCGAAGAGTGGGTGAATGGTGTGCCCAAAAAGCTTGCCCCAATTCAACATGCGAGTCAAAGCCGACGCCCATTCAGTAATGAAGGGTAATCCAAGTCCGATTCGTCAATAAGTCAGCGGAGTACCGCTCACCTCACGCCACAGGAAGGAGCTGTCCGACAGGTTGTGAGCCTCATCAGCCTGCACACAATGGCAGACTCCCGATCAACATCCACACGCAGTTTGGCTACATGGCAGGCTCAGCAGATAGAGTTGCAGGAGGGGGGGGGGGGGGGGGGGGGGGGGCACCTGGGACGTTGTCGTTGGTGCCCTCCTGGCGCTGCAAGCCGCTGCCGACCTCCTCTGCGGCGGCACTGATCAACTCCACGTCGTCGGTCAGCCAGCTGTCGGCGCGGGCGACTGCTCCGAAGGCGGGCGTGAGCATTTCCTGCGTGGACATGGGTGGGAGCAGCATCAGCACGCCACCAAGCGTGCTAGGAGCGGGACGATGCGGAGAGGCCGGCCAGAGCGGGGCAGGATTTTGAACGACCCTGGGATTGATATATTTCTTCCGCATGGTGAAGCGGGGGGATGGGGGGGGGGGGGGGGGGGGGTCACCGAGGACGCAGATCTGCTGAGGGCCACATCTTGCTGCAGGTCCAGGTCCAGCAGGCTGCTATCTGCCTGGCCCATCAGCCAGCCGGACGCGCCACCGCCAGGCTTCTCCGGCTGGGCGACAAAGTTAACACACCGCTCTGTCAGCGACATTGACCCCCCACCCTCCCTTGGTCCTCATGAGGCACCATGCGGCTGGGAGCCGCATGGGGTGGAGAAAGAGAGCCACAGCAAACCAGCAACAGCGCTCAACCAGCCTCACCGACTGCAAGAGGCTATCCGACGTCGGTGCGTCCGAGGCCATGTTGTCTGCTTCCGAGGTTGGCATGGCCTCCACCGGCACCTGAGGCTCGTCCTTCCCCAGCGTAGAGATGAACTCGAGGTCCTGCGACGTCACGGGCACAGCCACCCCTTGCGCCATGTCCTCCGGGGACTGCGATGCGTCTGGGATGCGCAGCCTCTTTGCTGTCGAGTTGTCGCTTGTGACTGTTTGCGGAGGCGGATGCTTCTGGCCGATGACAGTGCTCTCCCCTAATGTTGCGGCTGGTGCTGGCACAGCCGCCTCAGGCGTTGGGGCTGGCGGGCTTGACGCAGCAGGCTGCTGTTGTGGCAGGTTGTCCTCCGTTGCCTTGCGGAGCTTGCTCGCCATGCTGCCTGCCCCGCCTCGATTAGGCTTCGAAGCCGCGCTCGGGGAAGGGGCGGCCTGTTTCGCTGGCTGTTTTAGACGCGACGAGGGAGTCGGCAGCTTTGTCGCCCTAGGAGCGGGAGACACCTCCATTCCGCCCCGCGCAGTGACCTCCACCGTCTGGTATTGGACGCCCCCCTTGGCGCCGTTGGTGGGGGTGCTTTGACTCTTCATGGAGGAAGCTGGGCTGGGGATGGCGCTCGGCTTGTTGCTGAGCGGGCTGGGGATGACACTGACGCCATCGCGGCCGCCCAGCTTTGAGGCTGACTTCCCGGGGGTGGGGATGCCAGTGCTAGGCGTGCGCAGACGCGACCCTGCAGCGCCTGGGATACGGGACTGTGCCCTGACCCCCACCCCGCCACCGTCTTCAGCACCCATCTGCACGCAGGCGTACATGCATACTCATCATCTGCCCCGCTGAGTATCCCATCAGCTGCCACTTTTCGCCCCCACCCACCCTATCAATGGCGGGATTTCACCCCAAACATACAGCATGCTGCGTATAGGCTCCTGGCATCAGAGTACCCGCTCACCTCAAGGGCGGTTGCCTGAAGCACTGCGAGTATGGGAATACAGGCGGCGCACACGCGGGCTGGCCTGAGCGCATAAAGTCCGTCCGCCTGGACGATATCGACCCTGTTTCGCAGACGCGGGCACAGGGCGGGCAGGCCTGCTCAGTCGGCCGCGCCCCTCAGAAATGTGCTGCGCGTCTCAGCGCCACGCCGCACCCAACGCCCTGAGCGCAAGGGCCGCACAGCCGTTCGAGGCCTGAGTGAAACCGTGGGCAGTGAATCAGACGAGGTTGCTCTACAAGCGGGGGGGGGGGGGGGGGGGGGGGGGGGGGTGTCGTGTCGTTCGTTTCGTTTCGTGCGGTCGTGTTCGGTTGGCTACGCGAGTTGGCCCGCAACACCGCTGTAAGGTCCAAACGCGACCTGCACCCCATGGTGGCGAGGGGTCGACCGAGCGTAGCGGCGTATCCGTGGCAAGGCGCCGGCGTCTCACCGCGGCCGCTTGCCTGGGGCAGCGGGTGCTCGGTCGAACGGAACAGGCGTGACCGTACGACGCCCCGTCCTAGTCGGCGAATAATGTACAGACCGACATACAGCATATGGGTGAAGAGCGACACAAAACAGACGTCGCACACTCCGCCGCTACATCCCACCGCCGCCACGGACCAGAGGAGCCACGAGATACACAGCGCATGCTCCACCACCCCCCCCCCCCCCCGATAAAGCGCCCGCCGAAGTAGTTCCTAGCCGCGCGGTCAGGAGACGCCCCGCTTTACCTGTCGTGAACCCGACCCGCTGGGCGGTTAGCGACCACAGGGAAACCCAAGGCTGATGAACAAGCAGCGGCCGCTGAGGTGATCGCGGGAACAATACCCTGCGGAGAGCTGTTTTGCGTTTCCTGAGCGGCGACTGCCGCTTCTTGCCGTGGGTCCGCGAGGCCTTACGGGGTGAGGTCCAAGTGAGCAGGCCACGGCGATGGGCGGGGCGGGTGGTCGGGATCCTTAGCAGCACGGCGGCCAGCGTCACTGCGGACGACAGTCTGCTAATATACTAGCGACTATATCAGCGCAGCGTCGTCAGACGACTTGCTCGCGCGAGTAGCAACCGCCAGTCAACGCGACCGCATATTATTTATATATACTGCGCTCGTCATAACAGGCGGTACCTCCGCCGCCTGCCCATACGAGGTATCCCTACAACTACTGGCCAGATCCGATCTCGCGCGAACACGCGTGCCATGTAGCGACCTTCCCTGTATATAGAGCAGGGGTTTCAAATCACTGTTTGATATTTAATACACTGTTTGATATTAAATACACTGTTTTATTTTGGTGATTTCCGATATCGCCTTCTGCTGCTAGCTCATGTAAATAATATTAAATAAAAAAAACACAGCGACTACGGGGTAGATATACAAAAACGAGCGAATAAAAATAAAGTCATCAAGCAGGAGTAGTCCCGCGCTATTTCCACGGTTCATATTCGGAAAACTTACAATTTCCTGTTTATAAATACGGGCGCGGAGACATCATAATATATCATTATTATATTATGATACACCTCTCCATATAAGTCCCACGCCCCTTTCTCGCCGAATCCGAGCCTACGAATAGCAGGGCAGCTGAATCTAATCCTTATGTTTTTTGACCTGAAATCCTGGAATACTGCACATTCATGCTCAGCCATTACCACCATAGGTTGTAAGCAAGCCCTTTGGCCCTAACAAGTGCCCTACACGAGTGGCAATTCCGCCACACTGAGCGTTTCCAGTACCCCCACAACAGCGGGGGGTTGGTGCCCCGCACGTCCCGCCGTGCATAGACCATTGCATGGTGGGATGGCCATGCATGGGTGGGCGAGTGAACATGTCAGCAAAGAGGCTAGGGTATTGTTGCTTGGGGTGGGGCCGTAGTGGCGTGCACCCGTGCACGATGCGGCGTGATACCATCGCCACTGCAGTGCCGCCTTGTGGTGCAACTCTCAAACTCGCGGTATCGCTCAGTCCGTTGCGAGGAAACGTCAGAAAATTTTCATATAAATACCAATGAAAATTACGCGAGCAAGGCTACAAATTCCACCGCCGCAGCACGGTCGTCCGAGGCCATTTAGGCACTTCTCGAATTTTTTTGAAATAATATGTCGAAATCTGACGTCCGTGCCAGCATGTGGTCAACATGTTGGCGTGAAACTTTACGCCAAGGGTATCTCAAAACCTGATACACGGTGACGGGACAGTGTGTTGTATGTACTTGATCACGGATTACTCATACTTGGCACATACCCCCCTTGAGCGATGCCCACGGCCGCCATGCCGGATCCCCCCTTTCACAACATTATTTCCACCAGCATCGACGCATTAAGGTGCGCGCCATTGCCGCCCCACTGGGCTCATCATGGCGCACTACGAGCATGCAGCCATGCGCTGCTGTAGAAAAGCTTTGGCCTCCGGCAAGGAGGCCGCGAGAACCCTTTCCCGTCTGCGCGTGCAACGATCACAACCGCATTTTGTCCATGATTTTGGCCATAAACCATCGTCATCGACACGTAGGGCTTGATCCAGGTCGTGAATGACCTAATTTCAATGCCCTACGTGTATGGTGAATAGTGATCATATATACCAAGGGTGATGTGGTATGAGTACGGGGGCTGTGGTGCCCCATGCCTATTTGTGCACACGAGTGGCGCAATTTGTGGTTTTGAAGCGCCAGTGAGGGCCAGAAGCCATGCTTTTGCATGAATGAAAGCGTTGACAGGCAACGGCCCCCGGGTGGCAATATGGGGTGTATCACGCTTTTGCGGCATTTCCCCCCAGCCGTACGACCCTGAGGTACCCGCATGCACGCGCGCACGGCCTCAATGCAGCAGCGCATGCGCATGTGGATCAAATTCGCAAACCCCATACTTATGTGGAGGGGTGTAGTAGTACATCACGTATCAATGTACTACGACACCCGTCGATTCCTGGTCGATGTATTAATATCGGCCCGGCGTGTCCCGGGTTTACCCGGTTGATGCATTAACCCTTCGGGTTCGAATAATGAGGCAATGGCCAGACCTACGACTGCAGTTGGCGCAAGATAGGTCAAGTGCTGAAATGAGGCGCGCGGCTTCACCCGATGTCCCGGTGCGAACCTATTTACTTTTACTTTTATTTCTACACCCTTCCACAGATTCGGGGTTTGCGGCTTCAATCGACTTGTTTATGAATGGTTACATTGATGAGGCCGTGCGCGCGTGCATGCATGCAGCCATGTTGCAAAGGCTAGTACTACGCCGTGGGTCAAATGCCATGGCAGCGCGTTTGGATCCGAAAATGCCGCGGTGTCTCAGCCGTTACGTCATTAACGATTTCATCTATGCCAAAACAACGCGTTTGGCGATAGCGCTGCGCCGCAGGAAACACAGAAATCGCGCCATCCATGCCCATACGTAGCCAACACGGACCACACTTGGCGCCGAATGCATACCACGCCCCCCTTGGCATGCGAACTGTAGGGCAGAAAAACTAGGCCATTCAGGCAGGGTATGTAGCAAGTCCTATTTATTATCGATTCCGTTGGTTTTGGAGCAAATTCATAGCAAAGATCTTGTAGTAATGATTGCATGATGCTCAAGCATACGAGGGTTCTCGCGCCCCCCTTGCTGTAGTAAGGACGAAAACTTTCGACATATAGTGCATATATAGTCGTGCATGGCTGCGTGCCCATAGCGCGTTATCGCGGGCCGCGAGTGGCGCGAAAATGGCGTGGCCTTAATTGCCTCGATATGATGGTGGAAATGGGGAAAAGGGGGAATAACCCGTGGGGCCCATACCCGTCGTTGATCATGGGCATAAACCAGGTATGAGTGGTTAGCGTGGCAGCACATCCAGTGGAACACGGCCTCATCACTGCGTATTGGATACTGAGACGCAGCCACCGAAATGTCCCACGCCCTTGATGTGTCCGCCAATTGATGCAATGCCGCGTCATGTCGACATGTTACCATCTACTTCTATGTTTACGGACGAAAGGTGCCTAAACGTGCCCGGAATTGTAACAGCCATCGTTATTTTTCGCGTAGATAAATCGTCCATATTTTCATATTATTCAATTTTTTTAGCAATCCTTCGGGGCAATCCAGAATGTTCTGACCCGCTATTATAAATTTACGCAATCGAGTTTTAACGATTGCTCAACGAGGCAACACTGCATTCGAGATAATATCAATACATAACGCACAGTGGCGCACGCCCACATGCCCCCAGCACCCCACCTAACACCACTCTAGCCCCATGTCCTAACATGTTTCCTCACTCATCAGTGGCCATCCCACCATCCAATGGTCTATGTATGCGCAGCGGCAAGTCATGGGCACCAACTACCGGAATTTAGGGGGTACTGCTTGAAACACTCAATCTGGCGCCAAGACGGCTTGTATGACACAGATATTAGGGTGTTAGGACTTGATAAAACTCCATTGTGATGACGAATGAACATGAACGTGCAGCATTCCAGGGTTTCGGGTAACAAACCCTATATTATGTTACCCTACTTCTCGCAAACTCGTCATTTGGGAAATAAAAATGGGCCTATGACTTGTGTGGAGAGGTGTACTATCCACCAGAAAAAGGTATATTTGGTGATTAGCAATATGATGCCAGCACAGCTGCGCCGGCGCGAGGCGTCCTGGCAATACACTCTGCCGTGAAGTGTGTCAGTCAATAACTACTCATCTCAAGCGACATAATTCATGCCACAATGTAACGGCCAGAGAGTACCAAGGTGCGACTCATGAGCACAAAAATATATGCTTACAATGAAATCGCTGGCAGTTGTTATTGCTTCGCGACTATCAGCCTTGGCTCTCCTCACCGCTGCGACACAGTGTCACGCCCGGAGTGCTGTCATGTGCCTGCCAGTTGCAACCTTCCACTCATTCACTTTGAGCATGACACAAGCCCGTCCATCTCCGCGTGTAGTATGCACCCTGATAGCTTGAAGCCACTCTCAACTATGCAGTCAAGTGGCAAACCCGCATTTATATTTTGCTTTGTGACAGTCTACATTTACATGCGTACAGATAAGATTACATTAGCTCGGGGCAGTTCGGCCAACAAGCACCCACGCCGCCCGATCCCCTCCAACCATCCGGCCTTGAATTGGTGTGGACCTTCTCTTTCATTTTCAGCTGCTCCTGCAGCCGGTCCACACCAACCCGTAGCGCGGGCTGCATCGGCACCTCCCATGCTTTGGGCTCCGCCTTGCACTTGGCGGTGTCAATCCGGGACGTGAGCTTGTTCCATACGGGGGATTTTACCCCGTGCAGGCACATGTGCCCCACAGTGGGGTTGTACATGTCCGCCGCGACATAGTTGTCGATGCAGAAACCGTGCCCTCTCCGGTACACCTGCACCGGTGGGCGGTGCCAGCACAGCGGCATGTCCATCACAAACAAGGGACAACCGAAGAAGCTCTACCGGAAATGGCAACTACAGACAGACACACCCCTTGGGGCTGATCGTGGTCTACAAGCCGCAGTCGTAATGGGGGTGGCGGCGCTCACCTTTATGCTCTTGGATGTCTTCAGGAGACCCGCTATCAAGTGCCTCGCGCACGCTACAAACTTGTCATACCCGGGCAGGTTTACGGCGGCCGCATAAAGAGAGGTGCACTCCTGGATGGGCGCGGGCTGCTGGCCGAACTTGGCCTGTAAGGATGCAGACATGCAAGGGGACATGAACATACGGCAGGCTCGGCATGACGCAAGGAAACAGATACTCGAGCTGCTCACCTGCATGAGCGCCGCCAGACGCTGGTCAGCCCTGGCCATTCCTGCTTTCGCACTGGGCTGGACAGGCCATTCCTGCTTTCCCTCTGCAGCAGTGTCACCAGCGGCTCAGGGACTGAATCACCAGGCTTGCTGTGCCAGTACTGAAAGCGCAACATCAAACAGGCAGCGTGCTGGCCGTGCGGGAGGCCAACCTGACATGAGCAGCTGCGCCGTCACCAGGTGCAGCGCCCCGTTATCGGCGTTGGAAAACCACTCTTTCCTCTGCGCCGAGAAGGCCGTCTGGATGCTGTCGAACTCGAGCCATGTCTCCAGGAACCTGTGCATGCTGACGTCAGCGCCCCATGGAACCACGACCCTGACCCCAGCGAACCACGACCCTGACAATGTATGAATCAGGCACGCGTGTGCCAAGTAAACCCCCCCCCCCCCCCCCCCCTCCCTCCCCCCGCCCGCCTCCTTCCCTCCCACACCGTCTCCCTGCCCTCCTCGCCCTTCGGCGCCCGGGGACTGCCCCATGAGTGGTGCTCCTGACCTGCGCCCCGCTGGGGAGTTCCGGACCAGGTAGTTCCCAGCCATCAGCTCCCCTGACAGCCAGCGCTCATATAAGATCACGTCCTTGGAGGAGTCAATCCACTCCTCGATCCGGCGCCCCGCAGACACGATGGCGCTGTCCGCGTCCAGGACCAGCAGCCAGCCCACACCCCGCAGGTGCTTGGCAGCGTAGCACTGCTTGCGGTAGTACACCGACTTGGGGTACATGCTGCTGCACTCGTCGCCCTGCTGCCGCGCGCCCAAGAAGAACTTGTAGCCATGCCGGGCGGCGTAGCACTCCACCGAGTCCACCGCATCCAGGCGCCCCATTCCCTCCGCATATACAAAGACGCCAATCTCCGCACTGTGGGGCGCACACCACGAGGTCAAGGGAGCATATACCTACAGTGTCCGGGCGGTAAAGCTCCGGAGGGTAGCGCAATTTGGGCAGTCGCACCTGTTATCAATAAGCTCGGCCGACACGCTACCCACATTTCCGCTCTCCGGTTCGAGTTGCGGCAGAAGGGCTCGCGCCTGCTCGGTACTCCCGGGGCGCCCCTGGCCGACGCCGCCCCCCGACGCCGGCGTTGGTGGAGCCCTGCCGTTGCCCGCAGCCCCCTGTTTGCTGTTGAGCTGCTGGAATGCTGTTGCCGGCTGCACCAGGACCTGCGCGTGTGGCGCAGCGAGCGAAACATGGAAATGTTGGACGAGGATAGGGGCCATTGGCGCCTACGTGCCGGCTGCAAGTGGCAGGTTCAGTGTTGGGCAGCCATGGCCGCACCTCACTGCCCCCCTTGCTTGTCCTCCTGACAAACAGGCCGTCCTCCAGCTTGGGCTGCGGGAAGTGGGCCTCCGCATGGGAGTGCGGTGGCAATGGGGGTCAGCATGGCATGACGCTGGATACCCGTGTGGGTGAGGGTGGCCGGATCCCGTGCCGCAGCCCTGGGGAGCTCATGGTCCCCAATGCAGAGCCAAGACAGCCAAGACAGCCACGACAATTGTCGGTTGGTTACTGGGTGATGCCAATATGAGGTTGCAACACCGGCTGCTCACCTGCACAGGCATCACGAGCTGGGCGGCTGGCTCAGGTAGCCGGCTCTGTGCTGCAACTCCAGGGAATCGCTCGTTTAAGTGCTGCTCCGAGTGTGGGCCCTGCCCCCGGGAGTGCATATGGCGAAGCTGCTGCTGCAGCCCCAAGCAGAGCATCAGCCCAGCTAGGCTGAGTACCAGCATGCGGGAGGTTGGCCCGCTCAGCCCCGTCCACAGGGCCCCGCCCGGCGCTGGTCGTATCCGCGAGGGCAGCAGCCCGCCGCCGGACGGCCACCACCCCATCGCCACTGACGCTCTGCGCAACCCTCGCTCGAGTCACTCTTGTCCACAGCTCCTGCGTACGCCTTGCGGAAATCTGTGTGACACTGGATGCGGGGCCTGGATCACTGCTTGCCGCTGCTGGCCCTGCGATATGCTAGTGGCCGCTCCCCCGCGCCTATCCCCCGCGCCAAACAAACGGTATGTCGTTGTTGTCAGCCCACTGCGCGAGGCGCCTGTTGCGGCAGAGCAGCCTGTGCACTGCGCAGGCGAGTTACTCCGAGCGTGCGCCAGGGGTGGTGTGCGCGTAAAGACCCAGCCCGCGCTGCGAGCTGGGACACAGATGGGTCGCCGCGAGGAAGGGTTCTCGTTGGCAGCTGGCCTACATCCACGGACGAGTGGCGGCAGATGCAGCAACGCTCTACGCCAGAGGAGCACACTTCTTTCTGCCGCCGATATGATGAGCCAACGGCGAGACGGGGCCGCGCCGATGATGAACGGCGCGCTCGTCCTCCGACACCAGACGATGCATGCAGATTATTGCGGAGGTTTTTTTACCGCCCCCGTCTGCGGAGTTATTGCAGATGACGGCGATGTGGAGATATATCGGCCGGGACCGAAAGGTGCTGCGGGGCACGACCAACCCTTACAATAACCGCCTGGAATATTTTTAGAACATGCCTACAGGTACTAACTTTGTTTCTTTTCCGGTCTTTCCGGTCTTTCTGTATAATATAAGGAATAATAATAATATTTTCCGCATCTGACAGCACGAGATGAGGGGCAGTACCTGTAGCGACCTAATCCTTACCGGGTAAGGATTAAGGATTATTGGCAGTCGTCGTCCCCGATCGCGGCGCGGGGTGATAAAGTAAAGTTCGCCCCGGGACATCGGCCGAAGCCGCCCCAGCACTTGACCTCGTGCGCCAAGTGCAGCCGTAGGTCTGGCATAGCCCATAGACCATTGCCTCATTCGAACCCCGAAGGGCTAATGCATCAACCGGGTAAACCCGGAACACGCCGGGCCGATATTGCCGAAATACATCGGCCAGGAATCGAATCCGGGTCTCTCGCATACGAGACGACCGCTCTACCGAGCGGACAAGGGATGTACGCGGGGTGATATCGACGGGTCCTCGGCACACCCGACCAGCTCAGCTCGCCAGCAGCTCAGTAGAAGAGTAGACCAGCCGCAGTGCCGCACACGACAATATGGAACGAAGATATGAGGATATGGAACGTAACACCCAGCCGAGATGTCCTTAACTTCTCATAACAGCTATGTTCCGAGAGACTGCGCGGCAGATGGTGCTCAGAAGTCGGCGGGGGAGCCGCTGAGGCCTGCAGGGTAGTGCCATCAGAGGTACTCGTAGTGCTAGACTGCTTGGACCAGTAGCCCGACCCCTATTGTGCACCCGCCACTGCCCACCGCCAACCTGCTTCCTTGGCCGTCAGCGGTCATGTCTTCTCTAGATGATCGTGGAGATGTCGTCCATCCCCGTGCGAATCTGGCTTGGCTTTCGGCGTGCTGTAGACGCCTCAGGCGGACCCGCACGACCCTTGCGGCGGCGGTCGAGCGTTTTCCGCTTCGAAGCTTAACCTCGCGTAGCTGTCGTCAGACATGTCAACGTCGAAGGCGCTGCCGATGTCCTCCGTCCATCTCGAAGTGGATCAATACTTCTCCAAGTCGAGGGCCTTGTTAACGTTGCACCCCAATGGCGAGAAGCGCGCTGGACAGTCGCAACTCGCAAGGTCAGCGCCACGGACAGAGCCAGCGCTCTGGGACCCCTTTCGCAGGAAATTGCAATATTTTGCAGAGGCGGGCACTCGTCTGACAATCAGGTGCGGAATAACTACACTTCCAATCGACACCATAATGCTTGTTTGTTATCTGTATCAAGATTTCGTCGCGAATGTGCATGGTTTGACATCAGTGCCGCGATCTTGTGCGCAGACACTGCTGACGGCACATACAAAGAAATAGGTGATGATGGAATCGCCTCATTCATTGGACGACATGGTCACAACATAGTTTCCCTGGCTACTGCTCACCCGCTGCAATCGGAAGGAAGTCTGGTTGGCCGTTTGGGACGCACCTAGTCTTGTCGCTTCGAGAGCGTTGACCCCCATACGGCGATAAAGAGTCTCCTCGGCTTAAGCCACAATAAGATCAACCTTGTGAGGCAAACTGCTACATCAGGTAATAAGAGCAATGACTGCGACATTGTCGTGATAATTATGTGCGCGCATTGTGACGCATGGCATGCATCCAACACAAATGAACATGACTTCAATGACAGCTGAATGTATGGAGCGCATACTCACCTATACCCGTGAATGAAATGGCTGCAAGGGAGTCATGTACAACGAGTACCGGCGAGTCATTGAACTGTGCGAGCAACCTTGCAGCAGCCGTAGCACGGCTTCAGGAGTCCTCAATGAACTTGAAAGGGACTCCAAAGAGTCAGCCAACAACATCGCACTGGTGTTTGGACTCAGTGAGAACGGCATCCCTGGGGGTGGTGAGCTCCGAAGCTGGCACTCTGGCGCCTGTAGCGGCGACGAGCGTGAATCTGGGTGCTGCCCGGCATGCAACGCCGTGCGATGCAAGCTTGATGTGCGGGCGTGAGGCGCACAATCACGGGACAAGTGCGAAATACGAGTGGGGGTACAAACTCTTGCTCGTAATTGTACGCGAGTTCTTAATGAGCTTTTAACTGTAAGTATTGATGCGGTGATGAGAGTCGTATAACGAGAATGGAGTATCGAATATGATCGAGCTTATGTCAACATTATTTTCTCCGCCGGAGAACAGTGGTATGAGAGTGACCGGAGAATGGCGCTTGTAGCCCCATGCTCTTTGGGACCCATGCAGTTGCACTTCTGTGGCCACATATAGCAGGTGCCCCATCATGCACGCCTCAGCGTACATACATTGAATGGTCCATAGCGCGTGATGCTGTGCACCCATTTTGTCATGAGTCCCCCGCATCAGTATGGCGTAGTAGTACCCGCATTTTACTGCAGTTTTGATGCCCATTAGCCATATGCTGCGCCTCGTGTAATGTATAAATTTAATGGAGCCTCTCTCTCTCTCTCTCTCTCTCTCTCTCTCTCTCTCTCTCTCTCTCTCACACACACACACACACACACACAAACACGTTCATCTGTTTCCTCACTATGGTTGCAACGTCATAATTTGTGCGTGAGTTTATCAACAAGACCCCATCAAAGTGTAACGCCCCGGAAAATAGTAAATTTCTAGAACCATATATTTTGTGGGATGTTGTAAAAAGCGCAATATCACTGCTGTGAAGGCGCCAACCTACGGTACCGCTTTTAGAATTTGCAGTTGAAGGGCAGTTAGTTGAAGGGCAGTGCCCATAAAACTATCTGTCTGGGTATGTGGGGAATTCTATCACACTGGTACGCCAGTGCACGTTGGTGCGATTGAAGAAACTAGTAGATGCACTATATCGACCACATCAGGTCCACATGTGCAATAAGAAACAACTTCTACCTGCAGGTTGTGGCCTGACCCTTACGCTTACTTGTTTATTCATGACCGCTCCGGTGATGTTGCTCTGCGTATGCACGTGTGTGCATTCGGGAGTACTGTCACGAGTTATACCGCACACCGGTAAGTCACGTCTCGTTAAATGCAACGAAGTGGCATTTGTTGTTCCTGCTCATCTTCAAAGACTGTTTGCAGGCCTCCATCACAATTCACTCTGCGCTGACTTCCTTGCATATGGCATTGAACGGCATATGGCGTTGTATTCACAACAATAAAAATGCAGCGAGCTGCTGCTAGAGCCACACAATGAGCAGCGCGCAAATTTGCTATCGCCTTGTTCAGGCCTTGAATGAAACGGACAGAACACCTATTTATCTGATGATTGCGGACTGTCACAACTCGAAAATTACCATCACCGTGTTTGAGTGTTGCAAAGGCGATGAAGAAATGAAGACTGATTGAGAGAGAGATATATATACTGTCATCAATGCCCCATCACTGATGAGGCCTCATTGCATCAACGCAGGTGCTCTGACTGCGAGCTCCGGCCTCTGTGGAGCTTATTCAGCTTGAGGATATGGTCCATCATGGCATTTACGTTGTCAATCTTCTTTGTTGCGACAAGTGGTTGAAGATACTTGTCAGCCAGCTTCTTCTGTCGCTTCTGCTCAGCAAGAACAGCCCGCTCATGCATGCTAGCCATGCTTTTTTCCTGCGCAGAGGAAGATACACGCCGCAAAGGAACTGCAACCTCCTCCAGCCTACCAGTGTTGGAATTTCGCTGAAGAACAAACTTCACAGGCGCTGCAGAAGGTTGTTGCTGTGGAGGATGTCGAGGTTCCGCTAGCCTGTCGGCAAGTGCTTTCATTGTGGTGGCGTCGATGACCTTAGCTGGGGCCGCTCCCTCTTTCATCAGCATCTCGCTTACCCGATCGTATCTGGGACGAGACCGAGTTTTGCCCTGGGTCCAGGACGTGCCCCGCAGCCTCGTCGACGAGCTGGCTGGTCGAGGCAGCGACTTAGTGGCTGACGTGTCACTGGCCCGGCGAGTCAAGGATGGCTGGCCAGCATTGGCGGGCTTCTGGGTTTGAGCCATTAGCGGAAACCTGCCGCACAGGGACACCTCGTCACTCGTCCGGTGACTGTCCCGCATCGATCGGATTGGCGTTGACAGCCGATCAACGCTAGCTTGCATCTCGGCGCGAGACAACTTGCGTAGTGTCTCCGGTGTACTTGAGGCAGATACGGCGGCGCGACAAGTAGGCTTCGTTTGCGATGATTTGATGGTAGGGAGCGGTGAATGCTTGCCAACTGGAGGCGCAGCGGCGACGGGGTCGCCATGTGTCGACATCTGGACTTCTGGCGACCGCGGGGCGCGGACCGCGGGAGAGCTCGAGATGTGTCGGTGTGCTGCTCGGCCTCCTTACGCTGCTGCGTCTAGAAGTGGCGCTCGTACGATCGATACAAGGCAAATGCGGTCCGTCCCTTCGATATTGCTACCGCCGTGTGCTGGCGCTGCACTGCGAACAGCTCGACAAGGCCTGGACCCGCTGGTGGCCAACGTGTCGTTGTCGACGGTGGCTGTGGCTACGACTTTGTTCCGAAGACACGGCGACAGCAGAGCAAGAGCGCAGCGGGGGCATATTCGCGGGACCAAGCCAAACATCGAAAACGTGATGTGTTATTACATTAATATTAATAAGAGCTGCGTACCTGTTCCATCAGCAAGTATTTATGGTCGCTACAGGCACACCAAGGTGCGAAACGCGGTACGTAGCCGGTACTGGCACCTGTATACGTGGTAGTAGCGCTACTGCTCATAGACTCAGCGCAGTTGCACTGGTCGTGGCGTCGATCGTTGTTGGGGTGCCACCGCGAGTAGCGAGTAGCGACTATCCTTAGATCGCTGTCTCCACGGGGGGATAGTCGCTAAGGGTTACAGGATTACAGGGTTACAGGGTTACAGGGTTACAGGTTACAGGGTTACAGGATAAATAAAAAAATGCTATAATGCGGCTCATTTCGCGCGTATTTATTGTGATCGCGTACATCCATGTTACCATTGAGATTACATGATTACTAGCAATAAACCCGTCGCTAGCAGGGTTCATTCCGTGCAGCAGCATAGCACAACATCAGCAGTACCGGGTAGTCGCTACTACTCTTGTAGCATCGTCATGATATCACGCGGTCGAGGCCGGTCGTCGATTACTGATCGACGCTAACGGCTATTATGGCTTCATTGTTTTTTCGTCCCCGGGACAGGACTGGCACCAGTGAAACCCTTCCAGCGTCTCTACGACGGCCGTTTAGGCAGCAATCCAGTTAAGGAAAGCCCTGGGTAGGCGACGCTCCGTTATGGTCTTCAAGCAAATTGCCGAAGCATTCTGCAAGACTAATTTGAGGCCAGTGACGGAATTTCCAACACTGTTGGATCACCGTCAAAAACACTGCCATCAAAATACCCGGCACTGACCACGAAAGGTCCGCTCTACCCGTTTGGGCGTCGGCCCATTCGAGTATTGCGAGTTGGGGCAAGCCCCAACCCGCGGAGCAAAGCATTTCGGGAGTGCGATACATGTGCAACAAAAAGGCAATGTGAGGGAGGGCCCGACGCCATATATAGCTGAAAATTTTTCCCATTCCCAGTAAAATCCAGGGCGCCGTGAAGGGAGGGGGGGACCCCGCCCAAAGTAAAGGCAGTTAAGTCCTCATCAGGTGTTGACGCAATAACTTGACTACTAAAAAATCCTTGAACTCCGGAACTAACAACCCAAAAGTATGACGGTGATACCCCCACCGCGGGCACTCCACCAACATATGTTCGATAGTCTCATATTCACCCCCGCCACATGCAGGGCAGTGTTCCAAGAACCGCTCAGGCATCCGGGCCAATCGGCGGGCAGTGGGAAATACTCGGGAGCGTAATTGTATCATAATGTGCAACCCGGCCACAACCCCCGCGGGGACATACACCCACACCGTACTCTGGCAACGGGTTTGACGCATATACAATAAGACGCCTGGACATATATACCCCAGGTTTTATTGCGTGCTAACGATGCCGACGATTCGTAACGCGCCCACACCGATGCCTTTACTAGTTTAGCGGCATCGCGCGCGGCTAGTGACCTCCACTCAAGTGGAAGGTGCGCCCCCTCAGCTAGCCCTACGTTCGCCCTAGCTCGTCGATCTAACCACCGCACAGTCCCTGACGTCCACGTGTTAGGGCGCGCCCGACTTGGCTGATCTACTAAATGGGTTATACATGTATTCAAGTCGGATGCTTTAAGGAACGCCCGAGCCCGTGCCGCAGCGGCCGTATAGCCTTTATGGGCGCAATATCCAATTCCCGCATCATCGGTGCAGTGGCCACCCCAGGGGAGTTTTTACCCACCCCAATGAGGCACCGCAAGAACTTATTGAGTACGGTTTGTAGTTTATTTGCGCCGCTAGTTATATCCATGCCCCATACTTCACACCCACAAGTTAAAACCGGCAGTACACAGGTTTTAAAGACCGACACACGCACATTAATAGGAATTATGTCCCGTCCACCGACTAATACCGAATCGAGCGCCTCAATGGCGCGTTTACCCTTCTTAACCCGGTCGTCTACTATGTGTTGCATACTACCCAAATCCGACTTAATGACCGTACCCAAGTACCCATATTCATTTACAACCGGTACCCGTTCCCCCCCAAGCTGCCATCGGGCAGCTTGTTTCGCGCAACGCGGTCTCGTCGGAATATCGGCCTAATGCCATCACCCCACACTTAAGTACCCCAAACCCCATAAAATGGTCCTCCGCCCACTGCGAGAAGTGGGCGAAGATGGCATGCAGGTTGTCGAACGAGCCTGTGATACCAACAGCGTCGTCCGCGTATAACTGACATGGCACCCTTAGTGGTTGCCTTGCGCTTGCCGCTAATGTGTCGGTGCACCCAGGTACATCACACCCTAGATGTTCTACCCCGTCGAATATATCGTTAATAAATATGTTAAATAGGATGGGGGGAGCGGGGCATCCCTGTCGGAGGCCACGCTCTATGGGTATGGGGTCTGATAGTGTTCCCGAGGCCACCCATGTCTTGACCCGTACCATACTATCCATGTATAAAGTTTTAATGAAGGTAAGCATATGACCCGTAACTCCTATAACTTGTAGTTTAAGGCATAAAAGCTCATGAGGTACGGTGTCATATGCCTTCCTAAAGTCAATAAAACCCGCGCACGTGGGTAGACCTGCCGCTTGGCGACGAGCCGCAATGTCGAACTAGCTGGCGACTCGCATGGGGCCCTCCTCATTCCGCAAAAAACCCGCTTGCCAACGGCAGATTATCCCTTTAGCTTGGCAGACGTCTTGCAACGCAAGCGTTGGGTAATGACGGTCATAAGGAGTTTCATAGCGGCTCCCATAATCGAAATACCCCTATAATTGTCCATAACGGTCGCGTCGCCTTTCTTGGGCACCGATACTATGGCCGAGCTACGCCACTGCTGGGGGATATAGTTCTTAGTCCATATCCCGTTAATTAAGGCCAGCAATGCCTTGCCAAAATGGCTGTTAGGGGCGTATATCGCCAATTTTAAAGCCTCCGCAGTGATCCCATCCTGCCCTTGGGCTTTTTTTTTTAAACGCCTAAGAGCCTTGACTAGTTCCTCCCAGGTTATATGCCCATTAATCCCGTTTAGTGCGGGGGCAATGGGGGGGGTGGCGATGTACCGTGGCGGTGTTCCCACGCCGCACGGTATATCGCAACCCGTTGTTAATTATGGCTTCATGGTCCGCGAATCACGGCCACGTACACGCCACAAGGCAGTTATGATTTAATGTCATGTTTTAGGTACCGGATTTCCGGAGAAAGTGAAGAGGGGGGGGGGGGGGGGGGGGATCAATAATTTGGGGTCGAAACTTTCATTTCAGTATTTAAGCAGTGTTGGGCGGCTGGTGGCCCGAGCTAGGTCTCGCACCGCCGCACCGCGTGCGCTGGCAACGGTATCTACATCCCTCCACATAAGTATGGGGTTTGCGAATTTGATCCACATGCCCATGCGCGGCTGCACTACTGAGGCCGTGCGCGCGTGCATGCGGGTTACTCAGGGTCGTACGGCTGGGGGGAAATGCCGCGATAGCGCGATGCACCCCATATTGCCACGCGGGGGCCGTTGCCGTCAACACTTTCATTCATGCAAAAGCATGGCTTCTTGCGCTGCCGCTTCAAAACCACAATTGCGCCACTCGTGTGCACAAATAGGCATGGGGCACCACAGCCCTCGTACTCATACCACATCACCCTTGGTATGATCACTATCCACCATACACGTAGGGCATTGAAATTAGGTCATTCACGACCTGGACCAAGCCCTGCGTGTCGATGACGATGGTTTATTGCCAAAATCATGGACAAAATGCGGATGTGATCGTTGCACCCGCAGGCGGGAGAGGGTTCTCGCGGCCCCCTTGCCGTAAGCCAAAGCTTTTTTGTAGCAGTGCATGGCCGCATGCTCATAGCGCGCCATGGTGAGCCCAGTGGGGCGGCAATGGCGTGCACCTTAATGCGTCGATGCTGGTGGAAATAATGTTGTGAAAGGGGGGATCCGGCATGGCGGCCGTGGGCATCGCTCAAGGGGGTATGTGCCAAATATGAGTAGTCCGTGCACAAGTACATACAACACACTGTCCCGTCACCGTGTATCAGGTTTTGAGATCCCCTTGGCGTAAAGTTTCACGCCAACATGTTGACCACACACTGGCACGGACATCAGATTTCGACACATTATTTCAAAAAAATCGAAAAAGTGCCTTAATGGCCTCGGACGACCGTGCTGCTCGTCTAGAATTTGTAGCCCTATTTTTCGCGTAGTTTGTATGGGTAGTTATATGAGAATTGTCAGTCGTTTCCTCGCAACGCACTGAGCGATACCGCGAGACATTTTGAGAGCTACACCACAAGGCGGCATTGCAGTGGCGATGGTATCACTCCGCATCGTGCACAGGCGCACGCCACTATGGCCCCACCCCAAGCAAAAATACCTTAGCCTCTTTCCTGACATGTTTTCTCGCCCACCCATGGCCATCCCACCATGCAATGGTATATGCATGCGCGGCGGGACGTGCGGGGCACCAACCCCCGTTGTTGTTTGGGTACGGGAAACGCTCAGTGTGGCGCAAGTGCCACTCGTGTAGGGCACTTGTTAGGGCCAAAGGGCTTGCTTACACCCTATGGTGGTAAAGGCTAAGTAAGCACAAATGTGCAATATTTCAGGATATCAGGTCATAACACATAGAATCAGCTGCCCTACTATTCGTAAGCTCGGATTCGGCGAGAAAGGGGCATGGGACTTATATGGAGGGGTGTATATCATCCAGGCAAACGATACCGTACCATAAAGCGGCGACATACAACAGGTCAGCGGCAGCATAGCACTACATGGAGGGGTGGATAGGGCCACCATATGGTGGGGTTGCCTTGATGTTGACTGTAATTTGCTGATTGTTCCCAAAAGTGCCCCACCCCCACCTCTCCGTTTTATGCTTGCATATAGAAGTGCATCGTTTCTGTGGACAAGCACGGAAGCTTCAGCGACCCAATATGTTCAGATCCAATGCCTTCCTGATTAAGGCCTTAACGTCGTACCTAGCCATGCCCCTCGGAACTTCACAGTCTTCGTCCATTTCCAACGGGAAGTTGTGTGCGCAATGCCTCGGGGACGACTCGCGGCACATGTGGCACATAAATCCTCCCTTGCTTGCAAATTCCCCACCGGTGAAGCATTGGTTGGTGGCATTGGCTAAGGTTCACGGTGGTGTATTCCTCACACCCCACCGTCAACCTACGGCATGGGGCGACGCCATAACCCCGTGCCTCCGATCTGGCCTCCACACGTAGCATCACTCTCAGCATCCCGGCGTCGTTGGCCGAGTTCCAGTTGCCCAACGCTGTCAGTGGCATGTCCGTGCACCGACACAATGCCGGCCGACGGGTGTGGTGAAGCACGTCCGCCTTCGTACACCCCTTCATGTCGCACTCGGGGTGCAATCTGTTGCGGAACTCCGATTCGTCGCAGCCCCGTTTCGAGCTACACCACCCTACCAAAACCTCGACGTCGCTGAACTCCAACAGTCGGAACCCTACGACCATGAAGTCCAAGTAGGAGTTAGTTGTGGTTTGTGATGGTCATGCTAGCCGCAACTTACCGCGAAGTGGGCCTCGCGGCCCTCGGGGCACATGTGCAATATAGCGTGCGCTCCTCATGCCTCATGCGTTCCCATATATAGAGGCAACGACGGGCCGTTTCCGGGGAGGTAGACGGAGACGGGACCGCCCGTGTCCCCCCGACCCCCGCGCGTGCGGTGGGTCCTCCACGTTGGAGGGGGGGGGGGGGGGGGGGGCGACAGGAGTACTACCGCCCCGCCCGATCATGTTGCGGCCGTCCGTGCCTATCGACGCAGCTTCGCGGCCCATGCGCACGGGATGCTTCCCTACCCGCGGAACGTGCGCCATCGCTTCTTCATGGCCGCCCGTCGGCAAGGGACTTAGCGCGGTGGTTCTGGTGATTGCGAAGCATATGGGAGGCGCGCGCCAAGGGGGCATCTTTTTTAATATTTGATTTCAAAATGCTGCGCTACATCGCCCCGCCCTGCCCTTTCCAGAGGGTACCCTCCCCAGAGCATTGGCGTCCCGGCATGTATGAAACCCCTCGCTATGCCCAACCGCGCCATGTCGTCTGAGTCGCCCACTCCCCAGCCACCCTCAATACGGGTGGCCCGCCCCTCGCCCTCACTCTATCCGTGTCGATCGTGATGTGCGTTCATTGCTGTGGCATCCGTTCCCGTTCATCGCTACGCATTGGTGGTCCTGTCGTGAGTCGTCATTGGGACCGGGGAGGGCGTCCCGCACTCGTGCACATTTGGCCACCATTCGGCATCCTCCTCGGTGAGCGTTCCCTTATTCACTCGTACGGCGCACAGCCAGACTGGACTGGGTTCGGTCACAGCGCTGGGCTCTGGCAGTAGGCGAGCGGGATAACAACGGCGTACCGAGGTACAATTCATAGCCTTTGCGCGCGACTGCACGCGGTATAACAACGCCCTCTTAATAAGAATGTCGTTTCGGTGTCTGCAAAAACATTAAAAAACCCTAGATCTATAAGTGTGAATTGCCAGGCTCCTTATCGGGCCCCGCGGCCCGGCGCTAAGTTACTCTTCTTAATGTAGGATTTTTGCTTCCCCAGTTCTACTTCCTTGCATTCTCTGGACGCTGTATCCATGTAACCAACCCCGGGGGGTTTGGATATTATTACAGTAGAAACTCACAATATTAGTCGGAAACCCTCCCGGAAACCCTCCCGTCCACCCTCTGGAAACCCTCCGCGGACCCCTCGAAACCCTACGCCCCTCTCGGAAACCCCGATTAACCTGCAAAACCTACAAACTCCACCCGCAGACCCTAGTTTAGTATGCCCCATGCTACCCAGGTTTTCTGAACCCCCTTTGTACCCTACCGAAAGGGGACCTCGCTTACCCCCCCCCCCCCCCCCCCCCCGG